>JAIPRK010000001.1:1069071-1086150 GCA_025469195.1 Chaitophorus viminalis
ATTTAATAAAGTAATTAAAGTAATTATTTAATAGTTTAATACCTATTTATGATTATTTTACAATTTGAAATTCTAAATTTATTTCTAGATTTATTAAGATTATTAATGATAACAATATGATAACGTTCTTTTATGATAAGCCAGCCAAATGCCTTACTGCGGGGAAGCGCTCATCATGCGTTAGTATCATATCATAAATTTCAATCTGTTATCATATATCATATCATCAATATTGATTATTGATATTAATATGTAATTATCATAGACTTCAGAGTAAGAAATTAGAATATTATATTATAGTCGGTTTTTATATTTTATAAGAAATCATTGAAACAAAATGTGACGAAAGGAAACCGAATTAACAACTCTTTATAAAGACTGAAGATTGTATACTGTAAAAAAACTGAAAAGTAAATAATAAATTATCATATTATACATAATATATAAAAATATAAAATATTAAGTACCTATTTACTAAAGCTAATACAAATAATTTCATAGTACCCATATAATACAAATTAATAATAATAATAAAAATATGAAAAATTATTTTAATTATAAAGTAATACATATAAGATAATTAAATAATAATAACAATAATCAGTCTTTAGGCTTCATCAATTAATATTTATATATAAATGTAATGTCACTAAAAAAGTATAAAATAGTTTTAATTGTTGCTTACTGTTCTTTAAAATATAAATGTTCATTTAAAAAATAAATATATATTATATTATATCATGGTGGTACCTGATATACTAGAAAAGTGCTTAATTTCTTCTTTTATACACATTCCATGTTGTGTATTTAAATGTTCAATAAGCAATTTTTTTTTTTTGAAAATGTTTTGTCCTTACAAGATATACATTTAGATAAAATTTTTTTTTTTGTTTCACTGGTAACATTATGTTTATTTAAAAGATGTCTTGTCAATGAAGACTTGGTTGAAAATTCTTCTTTGCATACATTTATATATATTTATATATATTTTGAACATAAAGTTAAAAGAAAAGTGGAAATTGATTTTTGTGTATATACTATTACTATAGGTACTGTATATTTTATCAAAGTTGTCTACCATAATAATATTATTGTATCTTTCATGTAATTATATATATAGCTATTTATAAAAATGTTATTACTGTACCTACATAAATGATAAATACAAGATTATAGTGGGAATGTACCACTTTTTTTAATTTTAATATTTCCAACAACTTTTCCCAATGTTCAAATTTTCCTAATAACTAGATTTGGAAAAAATAAATATTGGTTATAGTAAGAGCATATAGAGATACAAATTAAAATGGTATAATCGGATATAATATACCTACTTATAATAATAGACTTTAATTTTATGATGTTGTATAAGTGATTTTATACTTAGGTATTATATGATTTAAATGTATTAAACTTTAATTTTGTTAGTTATTAGATCAACATCCAAGATTTTTATAAATGATAATGTTACATCCAATGGAAAGGGCTTTCAGGCTCCCTTGACTAGTATAATGGTATTAGATTTATCGATAATTGAAGGATATGAAAATTCTGATAAAAATTTGGTACTTTGTTGAAAATTCATAATTACATTATTTTAAGACAATTTATTTAGATAAATTTAATTGCTAAGTTTAGGGTGATACTACTTAAGTTTTAGTGCGGAGAAATTCCAAAAAAAAAAAATGCTCAGTATAATAGTAAGATACAAAACTATATAGTTGATACTTGCTTAAAATTAATATTAGAAAAGTAACACTAACAAAAAAATCAATTTTTCTATTATTGCCAATGAAAAATATCCTTGGATTAAACACTATAAGATTTAATTAATTTTATTAACCAAAGTGTAAATAAATAGCTTGTTACTTTTGTATTACTTCATTTTTTTAATTCAGTATTTAATATTCAATTATGGCATTAAATAGTTAAAATTACATATATTCTCAAATATAAATTCTAACATAAAATATTAAATTACTATAAAAACTGTCCTAAATGTTTTATATTAATTTTCAAAAAAACAAATTACGTTCTTACAGCACCTATTCTATAAATAGATTAATGGTGTTATTAGCTAATACGTCCAGGTTGATTTATTTAATTTTCACTCTACTCACTCTACAAAAACTTTTTGTAATTAATTATAGTGTACTCTCAATTAACTGAAACCGGATTATCTGTGATCTTCGGCAGAACAAGACAATACAAACCTCTGTGACAAAATGCCGTTGAAAAAATTTCAATTTCAAGTTAAAAAGGTGTTTTACAGCAAAAAATCAACAACTTGTTTAGTTTATTGTCAAAAAATAAATATTATGTATCATGTTATATGAATTTTGAAATAAAAACAATATTCTAATTTAATTTTCCTCCTTAAATACTACATTATATATAGTATCACAAAATTTAATTATATTTTTTTTTAATAATATTAATGTATTAAATTTTCGAGAGTTTTCGGTCAGCCAATTAAATTTTATAGATGTTTAAAAAATAAAATTTTACAAAAATCGAAAATTTAAATTGTCTATAAATAAGTCAAAATATGTCAAAATACTTTGAAAACTTAACCATGTATAGAGAACGCCAATATATAGATTTGGTGAAAATTTCAAGTTGTTGCGGATTTTCGTTTTTGAATTAGAGCATTTTAAAAAAATGTATTTTGTAAAAACGTGATTTTGTGTAAAACTTCCCGTTTTTTCATAATTTTTTATCGTTTTTTTTTTTGATTTTTTAAAAAAATATTTAAAAAGTTGGATTTGTGACTTGCCCAAGTACCATCTACATTCACTTTCCTCTCAGAAAAGTTGCTGTTTAAGAAAATCGAAGCATTTTTACTACCAAAAATCGTGTCTTCAGACACAAAAAAAAAATTAAAAAAAAAACACACATCATTGTAAAACCAATATATTTCATCACTCCGTTCAAAATCTAAAAAAAAAAAAAACACTCATCATTGTAAAACCAATAGATTCCATCACTCCGTGCAGAATCTAAAAACACATTGAAAGACCAATAGATTCCACCACTCCGTTCAGAATCTAAAACTAGAATTTAATATAAAAGCTTTCGAACGATGTTCTTCAAATTATAAGCTGATACAGAATCTTTACTATTATATAATTTAAGCAAACTTGGAAACAGGTTTACTGAGGTATATCAATTTAATTATTGTTATTGACTTAGAAATATGTTATTTTTTAACTCGTGCCATATTTTTAATTATTATATTTAAAAGTTTTTTGTTTAATACGGCAACATTCCAGATTTTTATGCTCAATCGTGTTGTAGCTAAAACCATATACGAATTTCGACGTCAAAAATGTTAAGTTATAATATTAAAATGTTGAACATTAGGTACCTAATCGAAATTCAGACTACCTACCTAGCAAAGAGGCAAAAGTTATATCTATCTAACAAAGTAGTCATCAAATACAGATAATTATTAAATACCGTTGGAATAGCTTAATCTGTGCAAGGTCATAACTTAAGTACTTAAGTTGATAACAGCATAAATAATAGTAATAAATCATTTATAAAATAACATAAAATGCTTTTTAATTTGTTACATTGTGAAAAATAATGTTATATATTCTATTACACCTTAAAACAATTTCTATATAATGGTTTTATAATATCTAAATCTAATATACTAAAACAGTTACGCATAAACTATGGACCTTCCTCCCTGAAAAAAAACTGAAAATACGCTACTGGTCGTCCATAATGTGCAACTCGACGTATATTATGTGTGTTAACTATAAGTTAATAATTTTATATAACTAACGAGAGGTTCTAAAAATGTTATGAACCTTTTTACCAAGTCAGCCATATTGTCAACTTTTCATTCATTAAAAAATAAGTGACTCGGGTACATCATATAATACTAATAAAGTAATAATTGAGACTATGGATTTAATGCACAACAAACCTCTTAAAAATGCATTAAAGAGCTCTAAAATATAAGCATGAAATAATTGTATAGGTATACAATTAACAAACTAAAGCATATACGTAGATACCTAACCTCATGTCTTTCGAAAGATGCTTTAACAAAATGTAATATAATATAATTACATTGTTTTAAATTATAACATAATATCACTGTATTATACTATACAATTTATTATAAAATAACAATTAAAAATTATTAAATTGAACAAAAATGATATGAATAATAAATACTTGATATTGCAGATGAATTAGACTTCAGTCGCTGTATTCAATGCTAAATACTATTCTGTAGTCGAAATAAGTAGAACAAAAAAACATTTTTAAGTTATAAGTATTTAACGAACACAACTTACAACGAATACAACGTACAACTTAAAATGACGTTTATCGTTGTTGACATAAGTAACAATAATTAAGATCGAACGTAATTACAAGTAAACAGTAAGGTACCGCAGAAATTAATTCGAAATTTCGAGCTAAAATATAGAACAAGTCCGCATCTCACGAACAATAAACGATAAATGTCATGACAATGAACAGTTTTAGTATAATATTATAGTATTTAGTTACAACTTATAACTAAAAATCAAGTATCAAGTTTCTGCCAGTGTCAGCGCTGTCATTTTCAACGCTAAACAAAAAACTATAGTGAAATATTGATCAGTGAAATTAATAAATTATATAGTGAAAAAGACGAAAGTCTTAAAACTATTAATATCGATAGATTAAATAAACCATTAAGCAACCATTATCGGCTTCCTGACGTTCAAGGTCCATCATCCCCTCCCTGGAAAAACGTCAATTTATAAGAGCTCTTTCGTACGAGACACTTTTTGGCCACTAGAGGAGAAGAGACTTCAAAACATCGAAATCCAAGCGGGTCACGTTTTCCTTAACTGTGTTCAGTAGCGCACACAGGATTTTTTTTTTTTTGGGGGGAGGGTTGAATAATTCATATAATGATGACAAAATAGACAGTCTAATTTTTTATGTCGCAACCAGGAACTATGATTATCTTATAATCTTAGTCCGTGGTCGCAACATCCATGATTCCTATAAAAAAAAAAAAAAAAAATAGTATGCTGATTGCTGAATGCTGATAAATGTAAAACTTTGTTAAAAATAATTTAATGAAGAAAGAAATCTCGGGAGATGGAGGTTTTGTGACCCCTTAACCTCTGTGTGAACGTTTCCATAAATATCAATATTATTATTTTTAGTCGTGCGATTTTTTTCAGATATTAGTAGCTATCACTAGCCGGCCACAAAGTGTCGTCTAAAAGAACTCTAATATTAATAATTCTAAGAAAATTTCCAATAACGCCGAAAATTGATGCGTTAAAATTTGATTAACGAATTAATTTGAGAAGTGAAAAGAAAACCAGAATTTAGAAAATAACAGTTTTATGATTGTTTCAATCTCTGGAAAGAACAAAAAAAAATATTTGGATATTTATTACCATTTATTACCAAGAGTCCTATCCACGATTTAAGATCTTGATTCTTGGTCCTATCATAAAATAGTTAGGTATTCAATTAAGTAATTTTTGCCTTTATGGTTTATATAATTATATCTAATATTCAAACACATCATTGATAAATTATTGCATCTAGTTAAAAAATGTTTCAATTCAATTTTAGAATTTTATAAAAAAAAAAATATAATCATTTTTTAGTATATCGAAAGCACGATTTAAGATATAATGGTTGCCTAACGATTTATAATAAAGTAATCTTAAATCGTGATCGAAAGCGAGAGAGAGAGAGAGATTAATAGGTGATGCTAATATTATATTTTGTGTTTGTAGATCACAAGATGTTTTGTTAGAATTCTCCATGACAAAATAGATTATCATAGAATTTTCTATGAATATATGATTCAACTAAACTAATATAAAATGAGTGGGAGCATACTGCATACTTATTACTTAGCAATTAGCATACACATTATTTCATATTTTCTTCATTGATTAACTAATTGTATGTGTATATTTATTTATCGGCAATATAGGTTTTATGTAATTAATCAATGTATCAAGCAGTGAGAGCATAGACAACACTATACATATATTTACATCAGTAATTAACACTATAATTTAAGAGACTCCACACCACACCGGCATGTGTCATCTGTGTCTTACAAACATAAGTTCAGTAGTTCAAATCCTGTGTTTGTTAGCTTTAGCTAATATTATCGTAAACTGAGGTATTAATTACCAAACTTATTGAGAAAAGTATTATCTGTGTTCTATCAAGTGCTTTTTACTATATTTTAATTTTTAAGCTAGTTATGAGTTTTTTTAAATTTTGATATTTTACATACTTGTAATTTGATTAAAAAATTAAAATGTATAAAACAATACACTAATGATGTTCTTCCTATTATGTTTAAAAATAGGTCTGATTACTTTAATACTAAAGCTAATGAAGGATTAGAACTACTGACTGCAAATTTGTAATGTTGTAAGTTTGTATTGTTTATAAGGCATGCGGGTGTAGCTCTTAGTCAACAACTATAAAGATAAAATAAATAATAATACTAATAACATCCACTGTATAAATAACAGGAAAAGAGTTAATTACCGAAACAGTCAAACCAAAGAATATATTTCATGAGTACAAAAACAATTAGGTTCATATTTTGTGAAGTTAGGTACTTAACAACAAATTTAACAAAATTATATAATAGTATAAGTACAATGTAAGAACTGAATACATTATACAAATGATATGATATTGTTTAACAAATAAATAATTGATAAGACAATACATGGTTAATATGGAAAAAAAATAAAAATTGTTCAATGATTCATTGATTGAAATTTATTAATTATTAATGGATCCACAACAATTTATATTAACATTGTAGTTTTAATATTATTATTATGTTATTGAATGATTAAAATAGAATTTAAGACATACCATTTAATAAATATCCACTAACTTATTATTATTTTTAATAGTTATTATATTTTTTAAGTTGTGACAATTTAATCAAAGATTGATCTCTCCATGATCTTCGTTTCTCGAGCTCTTTCAATGGAGTCATTGTATTTAATTGTTCTCCAATAACCTTTACTAATGGTCCTTCAAACTTAGGAGATGGCTTGAATTGTTGACACACACCAAACATGGAATTTGAATAACGTTCAGTGTAGTTCATAAACCCTAAAAATTTTTAATATATATTTTAAAAATATTTAAAATTTAAAACATAAGAATCATGCCCATGAGAGACTAATAGTTGGTTACCTACATAAAACTAATGAATGTAGATCATTAGTATAGATTCTATAGCCTATAGAGAAGAGTACAGTCGTCTAGATTAGTGGTGCGCAACCTAGGGTCGCGAAATTTTATTAGGGGTCGCCAATAATTTTACATATAGTTAAAAAGTAATTAAGTAAAGTTATTAAGTAAAAATATATTATACATTTACATAATTTTGGTAGGAAGGGTCGTATTATCAAAATATAAATAATTTTGGGGGTCATGGATCAAAAAAGGTTGCGCACCACTGGTCTAGATAGGTACACAATCTTATAATAAAGTTAATTTATTTTATTTTAAAAATAAAAAACTAAATACCTTCAGCATTTAAATGAGCAGTTTCTAATGGCCCAAGAAAAGCATATCGCATACCAAGACCTTCAGACATAACTGTATCTACATCTTTTACATTAAGTACTCCATCATTTACAAGGTGCCAACATTCATTCAATATTGCATATCTAAACAATTACATGGTTTATAATTTATTAATTATTATTGTTTAACATAGTAAATAAGTTTCATATTATTATTATTATATAAATCATTATAATGAACTTAGGTCTTAACTGAATACGATTCAATGCAAATCCAGGTATTTCTTTAGCAAGAGTTACAGGTGATTGTCGGATTTCTTCCATGATTGCTCTAGTTTTCTTTATTACCCAATCTTCAGTCCATTTAGATGGAACAATTTCCACCAATGGTACGAAATATGGTGGATTTACCTATAAAAAGTATACAAAATTGGATGTTTTTTTTTTAAAAAAAAAATAATTACTAATGTATAATATATTGGTCATACTGGATGAGAAACAATTAATTGATTACGATGCTCCATTTTTTCAGAAAGAGCTGACGGTAAGAAAGTTGAAGTAGAACTGGAAATAATTGTTTGAGAACCAACTATTTTATCGATTTTGTCATATAATTGTTGCTTTATTGTTAATACTTCTGGTATGGATTCTTGAATAAGAACTGCATCTTTTACTACTTCTTCCAAATCAGTTACACCTTTTTGAAATAACTTTTATATTTAACTTCACATGTTCATTTTAATGATAAATCAAGTAAATAATAAGCAAAGACTAAATTAAAATATTTGAGTTTTGTAATTATAATAGTTCTATAAACTATAAAGTATTCATTAGCTTATAAATTATAATAACATATAATTTAAATTTTATTACTACCTACATGCAATATATCTATATATAATGCATATTTGGACAATAACTGAATGGTTGAAAATATTTTTTTTTACAAATAATTATTAATACTTCAAAATGGTATCAATAAATTATTAACACCTATTTTTTTGAAAATCATACCTAGAGACTAGAGTTGAATTCTTAAATTATACAATTAAAAAAAGATATAAATGAAATACAAAGAAATCAAATTTCAATAAATTGATAAAATAAGTAGTTATGGACAGAAGGTTGTTTTTTAGATTTTGAATGGAGTAATGATTTTACAACAATGTCTTTTTATTTTTTCTTGTGTGTTTGGACAAGTACCTAATACTTAATAGTGCTTTGATTTTCGACTTCAGCAACTTTTCTGAAAAGAAAATAAATCTAGTTGGTACTTAAAGGAATCAAAAGAAAAAAATTATCAATAGTTTTCAAAAGCGTCAGGAAAAACTCCAAAAAAGTAAGGAAAACGGGAAATTTCACCCAAAATCTTTTATATTGCTTTAACTCAAAATTGTAAATACTTGACATATTCACCAAATTTGTATATTAGCGTTGTCTATAAACGGTTAAATTTTTTGAGTTATTTATAGATTGTAGACATTTTTGATTTGTCTAATTATATTTTGAAGTATCGATAAAAAATTTGGCTGTCCATATTAAATCACTTAAAATACAAAATTTAGAAATTAGAAACACTAATTAATAGTTGATATTGTGTCCATACCTTGTAATTGAACAAAATATATATTTCAAGGTGCTATTTAGCAGTAAATCCCGAACCTAATACCTACCGAAGAGCTGTTTTTCAGAATTATAGTTTTTGAAAATGCTCAAGTATGACAGTGGATGAACTAAGGAATACGCCAATACAATTTTCAATGGTTTAGAATTTTAGATCACCATAAAACTTAAATGTTTTAAAAAAACAAAAATTAATAAATAAATATTTTATTTTTTTAAAATATTTTTGCAGAATAAATTTAATATTTTTCTAATTATGATGGGTGACTAAAGGTGGTATGAGAGGCTTTGTCCCCCACGGTAATGAAATGGTTCATTCACAGTTTTTAGATTCTGAACGGAGTGATGGAATCTATTGGTTTTACAATGATGTGTGTTTTTCTTTTTTATATTTTTTTTTTGTGTCTGTCATCACGTTTTGGGGAAGTAAAAATGCTTCGATTTTCTTAAACAGCAACTTTTCTGAAAGGAAAGTGAATGTAGATGGTACTTGGGCAAGTCAAAAATCCTACTTTTTCAATACTTTTTTAAAAAATCGAAAAAAACGATAAAAAAATTACGAAAAACAAGAAATTTTACGCAATTTTACCAAATCTCTATATTGGCGTTCTCTACATGGTTAAGTTTTCAAAGTATTTTGATATATTTTGACTTATTTATAGACAATTTAAATTTTCGATTTTTGTAAGTTTTTTTTTTAAAATATCTATAAAATTTTTTTGGTTGTCCGAAAACTCTTGAAAATGTATTAAAGGATTAATTATATAATATATACTAATTGTAACTAAAAAATATCGGAAATCGATTCATTCAAATTTTTGTTATAATCCCATAAAGTTCAAATTTGTATAAAATATATTAAAATCGCAATAATTTGCAAGTTATTTTGTAGTTGAAAATTCATAAAATGTTTTCTGTTTATACTTAAGGTTCAAAATTTTATCACTAGGTTGTCCATAAGCTAATCTTCAAAAATATATAAAAAAAATTTTACCGGACTGAAAAGAAAAAATTTTATGACTGTTTGAAATTTAAATTTTTACGAAATTGCATTATAATTCAATTTAGATATAAAGTACTATATTATTATATACACATTTTAGACAAACATATTAACTCTGTTCAGAATCGTTATTCGTATACAATGATATCTATCATTGCATTCAAATCCATTGTAATAATGACCTATCCTATAAACGAGGTGCACTCCACCCCCAACTGTACTGCAAAGCGAGGCCCACCCGTTTTTTTATTTATACACGATTCTGGTAAAAATTATTGAAATATTATCTAAATTTAAAAGAATTATAAAACTTCATTGTATTCATAATTATTTAACATGCTTGGTGAAATAAATGCCTTGTACCTTTAATGAGCTCAATTTGTTGTTTTGCATTTAGGCTTCCTCTTAAAATTCCATTTTTTTCCATTGTTTGAAGTTCAGCTTTTATTTTATCATGAGCAGAATGCACTTGTTCTAAACTGATGTCATACATGGTCACATTGTATTGAGCACTAGCAAATAACATGGCCCAATTCTGGCCAATTAAGCCACTGAAAACAAAATATTTTTTTCTTATTCATTATCTACAATACACTTAATAAATTTAAATTAAGGACATAATGTTAAAATTTTAAATATTTTTTGGTTTAATAAAATTTATTGAATTAAAAGTGTTTTATTATTTATAAATGTTTTTCTTTTGATAACACATTTATACATTACTATACACATAATATTACATATATACATTTACACTTTCAAGTCTTATAAGATCAAAAATTGCATATGGTGTTTTTAATTTTCATGGCACATTTTTTAATATAAGCTAAACTGTGAAAACAACTTTAGTATTATTTTTTTTTAGTTCCTGAATAATTATGTACCTATTTCATATAATATACTAAAATCATTAGATTTGTATTGTATATTTTGAAAATGCAATGTTAACTTTGTTCCATTTTATTTAGATTAAAAATATTCCAAAAAAACTCAAAAAATTGAAACCTTTACTTTTTACAATTTATTAGATTAGCACAACTAAATATTTTAATAACGATAGATGATTATTAAAATAAATAATTTGTTACTTTAATAATTCAAAATCAATTTTTTTATAAAATTTAATTTTAATTGCCTAATTTGGTATATCAGGGATTTATGTTTATACAAGAAAATTATCCTTAGTATGTAATACATAAGTTATAATAAAGGTAATACACTAATAGAATATACGTATGATCATATAAGATATTCTATATATCGATTTCTTGATAACTTTTATACTTAAAAAATAGTATAACAAAGGATTAGTAATACTCGCATTCAGTACCATACAGGCTTTATAATAACGTGGGAACAATCAATAACAAATTTATTTTACTCAAAAATATTTTTATAATTTTAATTTTAATTTGAGCGTTAGTACCGTTATTGGATAAGGTACCACCCTGTTAAAATAAAATATTGAATTAGGTTTCATAGTTCATTTAAAATTAAATAATAGAACATTCTAAATAGTACCAATATTATGTCAACTCATTAATGATAAAATGTTCATTTGTATCTTAAAATAATATTATTATATCATTTTTTCATTGTTAATAATATAATAATGATTAATTACATTACATTGGTAAATGGTAATACATATCATTATGTCAATAGAATATAGCATGCATTTTTATTAAGTATTAAATAAAACTTACAGCAACATACTATTTTTTATAATTTCTTAAATTATGAAATATTAAGAACGGAAAATGCAGTTTATAGAGTGTTCATCGGCCTGAGCTCAACTAAAGGCATGGAAGGGAATACTTTTCTGAATCGTTATATTAACAATATCATAAATATAAAATATTGACACTTATAAATAATAATAAGAGCAAACAATGATTCATTACCCGAGTATTTAACATAATCAAATGTGTTAATTGCTGTGAAATTATTAAGAACATAATTTAATAAATGAAGTGGATTGAATTTGTTCAGTATTATTTATAACAATTGAAACTGAATATTAGTATTGTGAGGGATAAAATAATACCATATAAGGGTAATATTTTTATAAGTATAACATCTCTTAAACATAAATCACTAGATTTTGGATTGTACGTTATTAATGACACATATTATTTAACAAATACAAGAGTCATTTGAAGTTTAGGATGTAATACATATTATAGTTAACAGCGATAATGTCGTAGTAAACATGGAGGAGATATATATAAGATTTGATGAACAATATATATATATATATATATAATTTAAAATAATTAAATTAAATAAATAATTAATATGTTGTACCGCAATTCACAACAAATCATATGTTTTTTTGGTATTTTAGTTGATTGTTTTTGAATTAACAATAATAGGTATTGTTAGTTTTTAATTTCTTAAATGTTATTTCTTTGAAAAAAAATGTAATAACCGAATATTCTTAAATTTTACCTTCCAATAATTCCAATTTTTCCTTTTTCACTCATGTTTACAAAAATCCAAAAATTAACTATAAAATGTATAGCCAAATGGGTAATAATTTAAATTAAATAACACTGTAATATGAAATTATGTTAATTAAAATTACTCATTTACAGTACCTAATGGTAATATATTAGATATAAGAGAATAAGGTATTGCACAGATTTCATATAAACTGTAGTATTGGTTAATGGGTTATTACATAATTTACTTTCAGTCACATAATTATAAAACGTTATATAATTTTAGTATTTTTTTTTTTTTTTATAGCATATGTTGGCTTGGCATAAAATTATAGATTAGAAAATCATTCGTTGTTTTAGTATTATTTAGACTTTAGACGTCAACAAATGGGGTCAATAGTTATAACTCATAATTTATTATCATTAATTAAATATTTAATCAATTTTATAAGTTAACAAGCTAATATATGCAAGATGTCTTCTCTACATCGTAATTTTACATAAAAATAGTGTTGTATGCATGTAAATAATACTATAATGTAATAATACTATCACAGAATAGAATACTATATACCACGATTTAAGATATAATGGTTACCCAACGAGCGATGATAAAGTGACATATCTCTGATAGCCAACCAATAACTAGCGCTCGTGTGGATTTATTCGTAATAATTGACCACGTGACCACTGTGACATTCTATTATCATGGAATTAACAAATATTGTCACGAAATCGTGAATATTATCATCATTATCATCATTAATTGCTTTGATTTATGAGCGCTAGGTGTTAGTTGGCACCCATGTCAGCTGATTTACAGAGTCAAACCAGCGATCACATCCACAATGCATGTAACATAGTTCGTTGGGTAACCATTATATCTTAAATCGTGCTATCTACAGCCGTAGTTATATGATAATGATATCACATTTCAGTATTTCACTTGATAACTAGTTGATAAAAATCATAGACCTTTCTTTTATAGGTCTATGATAAAAATATTTTATATTAACAAAAATAGTATCAAATTATTTAAATTAAATATCCATTTTCATAGATTATAAAAATCAATTATTCCTTTCTTACCCTTTGCTAATTTTTTTCAAATCCATTGAGTTGTTATTGACCAGTTTATATGAATTTACTAATTACAATTTTACATTAATTATTGTTCTCAATTAATTTAAAATACATTGCAGATACTTAAATTTTATATAATATAACTTATATTATTTGCGAAAATGTCTAGTTTCAATAATCCTGAAGAAATAATTCACCATTACAAATTCATTCTTAATAAAACAAAAAAGTAAAATTATAGTAGTTTTATAAAAAAATTTAATACCTATTTAAAAAATATTTTTATTTTTAGAAAATTGTTTAGGAAGTTAAATACATTGGAGCCTAGTGACCAATTTGGTAAAATAATTTTAAAAGGTAAGCTAAATATTTTTTTTATTTTTTTTTGTTGTTGTGAATTTCAGCCAAACTAGCAAATTCTTGTCAAAAGAATGACAAACATGCTTATGCTGCATTGTGTTGGCAAGCAGTAGCTAAATGTGAAGAATCAATGGGTCATAACTGTGAAAAAGCTCTTGCTCATCAAAAAGCAGCCCGCCAATTTTTTTCAGAATTCGAAAATACTGAATCTTCTGGTTTTATTTCACCCTATAATGAAAATTTATATGTAAGATTAACATACATAATATATTTCTAATAGTATTTTAATTGATTATAATGTTTTATCTTAGGCAGGGTTAAGTGAAATGCGTCATGCTGAAGATAGTTGGCAAGGGAGTTCATTTGAAAATATTTTAAAAACTTCTATTCGTCTAGAAACAGCTGAAAGTCTTGTACATTTAGGTAAATTGGATGATGCTGCTTTTATTGGAAGTAGTTTGATTGATGTTCCACATGAAAGTCATACCCTTAAATTAGTTATTCTTGAACAAATAACTTCCATTCAAATTCTTTCTGGTATTTTTAATGTAATATAAATGATTGTAGACTGTTATTATTAAAAATGATATTACTTTTTTAGAAGATTATGAAGGTGCTTTATTAACATTCACAGAAATTGCAAATATTATTTCAAGTACCGACAATGATACTATTGGTATTTATAATGATGTGTTACTTAGGTAAGTGTTTCAACTATGTTAATTTTGATATCAAATTCAATAGCTTAATTTCAATAATTATAGGTGTGAAATATCACGAGTATTTTTATTACTTATATTAAAACATACTCGCCAAAAAATGCCTAGTGATTTAGCTTCAGTGTTGGAGAAATACATGTGGATTAATGGAAATTTTGATTCTCCTGGCAAGTATTATTTTTGAAAGAAATAAATTTTGATTTTAATATAGTACATTTATAAATTTTTTTTTTTTTTTAATTTTAGTTTCTTACATATCTGACATAATATTTCGATTACTTCGTTCTTTGGTTAAATCATATCAACTTGGAGATACTACCTGCTTAGGCACAATTGAATCTGATTTTACACCACATTTAACATCAGAACAGAGACATTTATTGGCTGTATTAATAAATACATTGACATAGTTTAAATTGTTTGTTATATTGTATTATTTAATATTAAATCATTAATACATTTTTTTTTCATGTAGAATATAAATAAAAAATTAATATAATCCTATATCAAATAAATATTTAAATTTGTGAAATTATATACTACCATAACAGAAGTATTTTTCCATTAATCCCAGTCTAACCCTGATTAATGGTTTCATAATTTAAAACTTAGTTTTAGAACAATTTCTGTTTTCTCATGCCTAATAATAGGTCACATTCCACTTCCGTCACACTCCACTAAACTTCCTCTGAACTACTTATTTTTGTACACACGTCACACTTCATACCACCAAAGCTATACTGCACCTTCATTTTTCTTGCTCTTCTTTCATTACCCAACATAAAATCCTCTACTTTAATAATTTCTTACCATGTTTTTTCAATGTAATAATGCTCCCTTTATTATTTTTTCACTTTCAAATATTCATCAGTCTTTCGATAATTTTAGTTTCCCAATCAGACTAGTTTTATAATTTGATTTAAGTAATTTAATGGTTATACCTAATTCTATATTACAAAGTTTTAAATAAAATATATTGTGCCTTACTACCATAGTAATTATTAGTAGATAGCTTGGGGTGCATAAAAAAGGTATTATATTTATTATTTTTTTTTGTTTTCACTTCAAACAGTATGGATGATCAAACCCCAATATTGACATAATATTACAATTAAAAAAAAAAAAAAGGATCATATATTATATGTACCTATTGATTATTCTAGCTTAACAAATAATCTCTGTTCAGAATCGTTTTTTGTATGCAATGATACTATCCTTGCAATATAATTTAATACATACATTATAATTTATAATGATCTTATTATAATTTAAAAATATCTTATGAATGAGATCCACTCCTTACTTCACCCCTTACTGTACAGAAGAGCGAGTCCCCGTTCGGTTTTTTTGTTTATTCTGAAACTTTCTAACCTTTTGACAGTTTTCAAGTTACATATGTGATTTAAGCACACGCAGTTTTAATATTGAATATTTTAAAATACTTTCTATGGTTATTTTTAAAGTAATACGGAAAAAAGTAATAGCCAAAAATATTGATATTTATTTTGAATTTTTAAAAACAAGTAACTACTTTATATACTACACAAATTGATGTAGGTAGGTACCATTAGGCCCAATCAGTGGCGCCGAGCTCTAAAAAAAGTGCTATTGTCAAATTTATTTTTAAAAGGTACCACCTACCAAAAATTTCCCAACCAAACTAAAATTATGACTATAATATTACTTTATTTATTATTATACTACCTACGCGGCTACACTATATTACGAGCAGCATTTTGCAGTATTTTTTACCTATTGGCTTGTATATCTATAATAATATCATTGATTACCGGAATTAATATTCTTAGGTCCTAGCTACTATAGGTCCCTATGACCATTAGGGGCTAAGGACCTGGGACCACCCACCCCATTTAAGCTATTGTTTTAACAACACTTGTTAATGGGGTTACTGGGCCCAATAAAATATATCCGAGGCTGGGGCTAAGGAAGAAAAGAACAATGCTGTAGAGTGTAGATTATAGAAAATGTTTTAGTGTAGATTGTATTAAAAAATAAGAATATTAAGATTTTATATGTTATCTATGAGAATCTTAGATCATATACACTGGATAGAGCTATGATTCAAAATCTTGAAGCATAGAAGTTCGAGCCCGAAGTCATCATTGCGCATGCTCAAACCTGTTTTATGATAAAAGATTAATGATGAACACATAAGACACAAAATAATAGCCGTCGTGACGCACTGACGTTGTCTTATTCATTATACATATTATAATTTCTATTTTCCATTGAGTGTTTGAATTGAGTTCCTTTACTAAGACTGTGAAAATTAATAAAAT
>JAIPRK010000002.1:0-104345 GCA_025469195.1 Chaitophorus viminalis
ATCACCATCATTATTTATTTTGTATAGGTAACCTATATATATATATATATATCTAATATATACATAGATCTTAGGGCCCCATACATTGACTGTGTCCGGGGTCCCAAGAATCCTAGTTGCGGCACTGGCTCTAAAGCCATACTTACAATAATAATTCCTATTGTTTTCTTAAAAGTTATGTAGAGTATAATGTATATTTTATATTATAAATATAATTTTGACAACAATTATAGCACATTTAAAAAAAAATGTCTAGTAAGTTTTATTTTCTGTCAATATTGTAATTAAGTAAGCAGTATACGATATACCTATATGTTGTACTTAAAACATTTTTATGTGTTAATTACTTGTATAAATGCTTCAATCAGTAGCTAGGGCTTTAGCTCCCCAAATCTCAAACGCTATTTGAGACTATGGTTATATGTCATACCTTTATTAAACTATTACGATGTATATATATATAATATATCACAAAATTGATTACAATTTTAGTTGATATTTACAGTGTTGAGTAGAAACTCAGTAGAAACGAATTATTATAATCACCGGTGAAATTTTTTTTGATATTACAACATTCTTTTTACTGAAATTACTTTTGGTATAGTATCATTTTGAAAACATGCGTTTGTTCTGATGGATCCATATAATGAAGCCATTATACTCTACTCCCTTCTATTTCTATACATCCTCTTTTGGCTTCTGGACTTCTGGTATATTAAATATAAATCTCAATAAATCAGGAGATATTTCAGTATTTTAGTTGAAGTACCTATTTTTTATCATTTTTGTAACATATTTCCCGTGCAGAACATTTTAAAAGAAATGGTCGAATGATCAACTTATAATAAAGTTTGGAGTTTCTAACTATTCAAATAATAGAAGTACCCTTCTTAATAAAAAAAAAACTATTTTTAACTTTGTGTCTTTTTAAAGTCAGAAATATGTGATTCAAAAGCCGTACTTTCAAGATTAAATATTAGATTCAACATTTTTTAATAGCTATTAGCTACTTATTAGGTAGGTACTTGAGAAACAAAATACCTAATAATAAAGTGAATATTTAGTTTAAATAGTTGAAAGATTATTTAGAATTACTTTATATTTAAGGCCTCAAAAACAACGTGCAGTGATAACATTGAATTTAATTTGTATAGTTCTTACTTTTGTATAATTAATACTCCTATTAAATATCGATATTTCAAATACTCAAGGTTTTTATTTTATTAAAATCTTTAATTGATCTTGAAACAACATACATTAGTATCGATAAATTACAAATCTATGAAATTTAACATACTTCTTATTATCTTAATACAGAGTAATGAAAAACGACAAGGTCAACGAAATTTGATTTCGTAAGGTATTGTTATTTCGAATTCACTTCAATTATCCTAAAGGCTTAAGTCCCCTTTAAGAGTTAACTTTTTAGGGTTTAATAAAAATTAACATAATAATATAAAAGTTTAAAATTCTTTTTTAATACTTTTATAACAGTAAATTTCACAAATGAGCATATTATTTTTAGTTTCTGAACAGAGTGATGGAATCTATTTATTTTACAATGATGTGTGTTTTTTTTTAGATTCTAAACGGAGTGATGGAATCTATTGATTTTACAATGATGTGTGTTTTTTTTTTTTATTTTTGTGTCTGACGACACCTTTTTTGGTAGTAAAATGCTTCGATTTTCTTAAACAGCAACTTTTTTGAAAGGAAAGTGAATGTAGATGGTACTTGGGCAAGTCAAAAATCCAACTTTTGTAATACTATTTAAAAAAATCGAAAAAAACGATAAAAAAATTACGAAAAAACGGGAAATTTTACACAAAATCACGTTTTTACAAACTAGATTTTTTTAAAATGCTCTAACTCAAAAATAAAAAATCGCAACAACTTGAAATAATCACCAAATCTTTATATTGGTGTTCTCTATACATGGTTAAATTTTCAAAGTATTTTGACATATTTTGATATATTTATAGACAATTCAAATTTTCGATTTTTGTAATTCTTTTTTTTTTTAAACACCTATAAAATTTAATTGGCTGGCCGAAAACTCTCGAAAATTTAATACAAGGTTTATAATAAGCTAAACTTATTCTCACTAGAAAATATCGGAGATCGTTTCACTCAAATTTTTTTTATAAGCCCATAAAGCTCAAATTTGTATAAAATGTGTCAAAATCACGATAATTTGCAAGTTATTTTGAGGTTGAAAATTCATAAAATATTTTCTGTTTATACTTAAGGTTCAAAATTTTAACTCTAGTTTGTCCATTAGTTAATATTCAAAAATATATAAAAAAATTTCTATCGGACTTAAAAGAAAAAATTGTATGACTCTTTAAAATTTAAATTTTTACGAAATTGCATTATAATTCAATTTAAATATAAAATACTATATTATTATATACACATTTTAAACATACATATTAATTCCATTCAGAATCGTTATTCGTATATAATGATATCTATCATTGCATTCAAATTTAATAAATCCATTGTAATAATGACCTATCCTATAAACGAGGTGCACTCCACCTCCAACTGTACAGCAAAGCGAGGCCCATCCTTTCTTTTTCTTCTTTTTATTTTATTATATTTAAATTATACATGTCAGCAATTTTTATAATTTCATTCTAATCTTATTTTATTAAATAATTAGTATTTATAAGCTAAATTGAATTAGCTGTATTTTTGATTTGTTGTTAAGTTATATGAATAAACAAAGAATTGTTTATTATAAAATCAAAAAAAAAAACATAAATTATTAATAAATAAATATGTTTCAGACTTTTAGAGTTAAAAAATAAACATAATATATTAAATAAAAACCAAAATTATTGTCATGAAAAACCGTATTTATATAAATTTGTCAGTTATTATAATATATATATATATACACTTATATAGTTTCTTTACAGATTTTTCATTCATAAATTCTTCTATGATATTTTTATTATCTTAGTCTATATGTTCAATGCTCATTAAAGATAAGAATTTGAATCGTTTCTGGCTCATGATATATACTTCTAAGCACTTCTTTAATTAAATTTTACTGAGAATAATAACGTTAGAATAACGTTCTTCATCGCTACAGTTATAAATATTTCATCTAGTTTTTACTTGATTTTAAACATTTGTATAAACTAGAAATACTAAATTCAGAAAATTTCAAGTTCCAATAGATACGTTTTTTAGTGTATACATACTAAAATTAAATCATTTTTAATAATGTATGTTTATAAATATTTTGCAATGGACTTGTACTTTTTTTGTTTCTAAATTTTTTAAATTGGACAAAAATCTAAGAAATACTTTTAATAAATGTATAATAAATTAATATAATATAAAAGTATTTTCAGGTATATAGGTACGAAGCTAATTTTAATATTATTTCGATCGAGATTTAAATATTTTAAGAAAAAAAAGAACGGGTGGGCCTCGCTTTGCTGTACAATTAAGGGTGGAGTGTACCTCGTTTATAGGATAGGTCATTATTACAATGGATTTGTTAAATTTGAATGCAATGATAGATTTCATTGTATACGAATAACGATTCTGAACGGAGTTAATATGTTTGTATAATAATATAGTATTTTATATTTAAATTGAATTATAATGCAATTTCGTAAAAATATAAATTTAAAAGAGTCATAAAATTTTTTCTTTTAAGTCTGGTAGAAATTTTTTAATATATTTTTGAAGGTAAGCTTATGGACAACCTAGTGTTAAAATTTTGAACCTTAAGTATAAACAGAAAAAATTTTATGAATTTTCAACCACAAAATAACTTGCAAATTATGGCGATTTTAACATATTTTATACAAGTTTGAAATTTATGGGCTTATAAAAAAAATTTGAATAAAACCATCTCCGATATTTTTTAGTTACAATTAGTGTAACTTATATTAAATCCTTTAATACATTTTCAAGAATTTTCGGACAACCAAAAAAATTGTATAGATATTTAAAAAAAAAATCTAACAAAAGCGAAAATTTAAATTATCTATAAATAATTCAAAATATGTCAAAATACTTTGAAAACATAACTATGTATAGAAAATACCAATATAAAGATTTGGTGAAAATTTCAAGTTGTTACGGTTTTTCGTTTTCCGTTTTTCGACGGTACTTTGCAATAAAGTGGTATTACTCATTAATTTACTAAGATATGGATCAAGGGCGAGGGAGATCCAACTATCGCTCCCTATAGATTTTTAGTTTTAATTACATTGTTGCAGAGATCTGACTACGGTGGACAATGGTACGTCTTGTCTGTATAGTTTTTTATTTTTATACCATTTTATTCCCATTTACAGAAAACATAATGTTCCAACTGCAAAGTTATGCAAGTTGAACATAAGTTACATTTTATGTACCTATATGGCTATACGTTTATAATTTTATGGAAGTCTGTGGATACGTAAAAATGTTATGTTATAATTAGTTTACACAAAAACAGGAGGAAAAAATGTAAACTAGTAATAATAAAAGCAATTTAAACTTCATAAAAACCGCCTAGCTTGTTCAGATCCGTTAAAAATAGCAATTCGGTTCACGTTTATGATCTTTTTGATAGAAACGAGTGATGTGTTGGACTTACGTTCACATGTTGATCATAAATTATTAATGTTAACACTACGACGGGCGTTCATGCACCCGTTATTTTCAAACACTCATCACTCGTGAATGATGTGATGCAGACGTAAATTTAATTTATGAACCAAAATTCATAAAAACAGTAAACACGTACGTTGAATAGCATGCAATGTATTATATTCATGTTGAAGTGAAGTCTATACCCATTGTAGAACACTATACTTTGAACTCAATTTTGTTAATTTTATTTGCGTTGGATACATGGGTATGCTTGAGTTACACCATTACAATAACAATATTTAATCGATAACAAACACTGACATACCTAACTATTGTCATTGTTATTTGTCAATGCCTAGACATTACTCGTTTAAATACAAATAACTGTTAACGTTATTGAAATAATTGGGTTGCATACCGGAACCTGACTATACCTACTTATCTTGTAAACTTATCTGAAAAAATATCTTGATAAATTATATTTTAATAGGTAGGTACCTACGTAATAGTAATAATTAAAATAATATTAGACATCATAGAAAAGTACATTAGATTATTTGATATCAAAAATATTACATATTACTATATTAGTATATTATATAATATACATTTTTTACACCATTAGGTACAACTAAAATTTATCATGTAGATTTGAAGGTTTAATATATTTTATTGCTACTTAACATTCTTTTAATAATAGATACCTACTTAATTATTTTATAATTTTTTTCACAAATTGTAATTGTTGAATTATTGGCTGAATAGAGATACTTAAGAATCAAAACTATTTGAAATTCAATTATTATTATCATTATTATTATTATTGTAATAATTTATTGATTTTCAAGCTTCGACAACAAAGATTATAAACTATTGGGAACTTTTTACATTTTAGTATACATGTTTACGGTTTAAAAATTTTTTTTTCTAAATATTCCTAAATTAATTTTTACATTACTGATTATTTAAGAAAAAAATGTATTATTCTATTTGAAATATTTATTTCCGGTCCAAAACTTGTGTAGTTGGTCAAATATGTTTTTTACGTTTATTTGTTCCTCGTGTTGACGGCAATCGGTTAGTTTAATTATTATTGAATTGTAAAACAATGCAAAGATTAAAAATACAAATTAAATTAGTATCTGTTATGTTGAGTTTTTTGTGAACAACCATAACTAGATACGGACGTGTTTAAAATAATATAGTACTAATGACTCATCCTAAATCCTAATAATATTTTTAAAATTACTGATAGGTTTTATTAGTATAATAATTTCTAGAGGTGCTTACCACACTTTTATGTCGACCAATGGCTATGATTATATCGCAACTCCGGATACTACCTATAGTCTATCACTAGTCACTACACTATAATAAATATAATGAATTTAAGATACCCATAGGAAAACAAGAAATACCAATTAACATACTGAAGTCTGAAATATGGGTAAAAATTAATCAATTTTACCTATAGTTGGTTAAAAATAAAAATAACAAATATTTCTTTATGGTGTAAATAAAAATTATAGGATTTTAAATGAAAATTGATTGCATTTACTCTAGTGTTCCTGCAAAAATATGATAATTGATTAATGATTAAACATAAACTGTAGGCTGAGTTCATTCCCCGAGTATAGGTACCTACGTTTCATGATTCGAAATGAATGGCGTCATCAGTCTGTTATGCTGTTACACGGTACTTTTACTATTGTTAACTATTATAGTATCTATAGATGTACCTACTGTACTATCTAGTTTTAGTACAAGCAATATCCAAGTATTGATTATAAATTAGTATTTATAATCAATGATATTTTCTTACTATGGTGAAATGTTTATTACATAAATAGTTTTTCTTATCAACTGTAATCCTTATACACTCCAGTGCTGTTCTTATGCCTTTAACACAGATATAAAAATAAAATATAAATATTAAATGTAAACTATTTCATTCAATATTTAAATTTGTTAATTATATTTAATCAGTGGTGTCAGTGTGTCACCTTTTTATTATTTAATTAAAACCTATAACTATTTGCACCTTTTAAAATTAAACTGTTGAACCTATTTTTCTCGATATTGAACCTAACAAAGTTAAAGAAACAAAATCTGATTTTTTTTTTTTTTAGTGTCATTAGAAATATCAATTTTTTATAGCATATTTTTTATTAATGAGTAACGACAATATATAATGTACTTGTGGTGTACCTATATAATTCTCTATAGCCTATGCACAAAAAAATAATAATAAATGATAAAAATTATTGAGTAAATAGGGTTTGTAATATTAAACAATTAAAAGTTCTAAAATATTAAAAGGATTAAGATCTTAAAGTATTTGATTAAGGTTGGTAAAAAAATTAAATAACAAAAAAAATTTTTTACGTCTGAAGTTTTATTAAAAATAATAATTAGTAATACTATAACATTTATACCTCTCGTACTTTCCCAACACAAAGTTATCAACAGTAGATAAGTACATATTATTTTGGATTCCACATGAAGCAAGGAATATGTTTAGATTTCGGTTTCACAATTACAATACCTATTATTTTCCATTTTTAAATTTTTTTTCTATAAAATCATTTTAAAATAGTAGATTTACATAGTCTTATATGGTCAGATACTCAGAAAGTGAACGTAATCAAGCCATTTCATTGACATTTTCAATACACACACTGACAAACACTTATATAAGTAAGTTATTATATAATTTAAACGAATTGTATGTATTATTAATAACGAATTAATAATATATTTATAAGTATATAGGGGATATAGGGTATAATTCCCAAGTAGTATGTCCCGTTATAAAAATTAAAAAAGTATAGCTAATTAGCTAAATATGCTATGTAATGGAAATACGGCTTTCAGCTTTCAGATATTAAAATTACGCTACTTAAGGTTTGCAACTCTATTATACATATTTTCATTAGGTACCTATCGCTCGTATATATTATACCTACCCAGAAATCAGAGATCTTCGCGAACAGCCATTCCCTATTAGTCAATAGCTGAATAAATTATAATATTATTATAGTATAAATAAATACACACATTTCAACATTTGTAGTACCTACCCATATTAAGGTATATAATACAGTAAAACACTAACACATACACACACTTACGACTTACGTATATATATAAATGATATATGTATAAGTACGACTGTTCACGCGAAAAAATGACGCAACGGAATGAATATGAAAGTGACTATATCACTTGTACATACCTACTATTCACGACTAACGATTCATCGATGCTCATCGACTGTAGCTCATAAGTCACTTATAGCCACACATAGCTCATTGGTTATATATTATTATTTATCAATTTATCTCAGGTACAAATATATGTGTACAGTGTACAGAAATAACCAAATAGAATCATGCAAATTTATTCCAGTCAATGCTTATTATTAATTTTATTTTAGATTCTGAACGGAGTGATGGAATCTATTGATTTTACAATAATATGTTTTTTTTTTTTGTGTGTGTGACGACACCTTTTTTGGCAGTAAAAATGCTTCGATTTGCTTAAACAGCAACTTTTCTGAAAGGAAAGTGAATGTATGAATGTAGATGGTACTTGGGAAAGTCAAAAATCCAACTTTTTTAATACTTTTTAAAAAAATTGAAAAAAACGATAAAAAAATTACAAAAAAACAGGAAATTTTACGCAAAATCACGTTTTTACAAAATACATTTTTCTAAAACGCTCTAACTCAAAAACGAAAAACCACAACAACTTGAAATTTTCACCAAATCTTTATATTGGTATTCTCTATACATAGTTGTGTTTTCAAAGTATTTTGACATATTTTGAATTATTTATGGATAATTTAAATTTTCGATTTTTGTTAGACTTTTTTTTTTAAATATCTATACAATTTTTTTGGTTGTCCGAAAATTCTTGAAAATGTATTAAAGGATTTAATATAAGTTACACTAATTGTAACTAAAAAATATCGGAAATCGTTTCAAATTTTTTTTATAAGCCAATAAAGCTCAAATTTGTATTAAATGTATCAAAATTACGATAATTGGCAAGTTATTTTGTACATAAAAATTCATAAAATATATTCTGTTCATACTTAAAGTTCAAAATTTCAACACTAGGTTATTCATAAGTTACTCTTAAAAAATCTTTAAAAAATTTCTACCGGACCAAAAGGAAAAAATTTTTTGACCTTTGAAATTTAAATTTTTACGAAATTGCATAAAATAGCAATTTGTCGTCAAATGATTTTAAATATTTGTTATAATTCAAAAAGTATAAGCCGTAGAAACTTGAAATTTTTACTAGCTGTTAAAATTAGTATTTCCCTTATGTCATATATTTTTCAAAATATTCTAATGATTTTTAAGCTACTTATAGACATTTGAAATATTTGAATTTTTTACATTTTTTTTTTTTTTAATGGGTGATTAACACAAGTAGTTTTTACTGTCATTAAAAAATTATCAAAATCCATTAGCACAATTTTTTTTATAAGCGTTTGAACAGCGAATATTGACATAAAATTACATGTAAAATATAATATAATATATAAATTCTAGACTGACAAATCATATCGGTTTTTAAAATTTGCTCTAACTCAAAAACAAAAAATCGTAAACACTTGAAATTTTTACCAAGTCTTTATATTGGCATTCTCTAAATATGGTTAATTTTTCAAAGTATTTTGACATATTTTGGCGTATTTATAGACAATTTAAATTTTCGATTTTTGTAAAAAAAATTTTTTTTAACATTTATAAAATTTAATTGGCTGTCCGAAAACTCTTGAAAATATATTAAAGGATTAATTATAAGTTATACTTATTATAACTAAAAAATATCGGAGATCGTGTCTCTCAAATTTTTTTTATAAGCCCATAAATTTCAAATTTGTATAAAATATGTTAAAATCGCAATAATTTTCAAGTTATTTTGTAATTGAAAATTCATAAAATATTTTCTGTTTATACTTAAGGTTCAAAATTTTAACATTAGTTTGTCCATAAGCTAATCTTCAAAAATATATTAAAAAATTTCTACCAGACTTAAAAGAAAAAATTTTATGACTGTTTAAAATTTAAATTTTTACGAAATGGCATTATAATTTAATTTAAATATAAAATACTATAATATTATATACACATTTTAGACAAACATATTAACTCCATTCAGAATCGTTATTCGTACATAATGATATCTATTATTGCATTCAAATTTAATAAATCCATTGTAATAATGACCTATCCTATAAACGAGGTGCACTCCACCCCCAACTGTACAGCAAAGTGAGGCCCATCCGTTTTTTTTTTTAGTATTGGTTTTATAATGCATTGAATAATAATATCTTTGATCTTTATAGTTTATAATGTTTATATTGTATAAATAAATTATTTTGTAGTTTTACGTTGAAATATAAAACTACAGAAATGTCGATAATAATTGATAACTACAAGTACGGAACTCAATACCATTCATGTGTTATATTCGTTCACAGGAAAACATTATTGCAGACTCATAAAGACATAACTAAATTTGATAGAAATATAGAACATTCATTGGATAAGTACGTCAATGAAAACGAGTCAAACCTCGGAGTGACGCACGAATGACGACTGTCAATGAGTATATAAAAGCCCAACGGATTATTTTGTAATTAATGTTAATTTTTAATTATTAGGTTGGGATGCGTTGACATTTTCACGGTGACTTTTTCTTACTACTTTATTTCAACATAATCCAAAACACGTTTACTTAATTGAATCATAATGTCCAACGGTAAGAGCTGGATGCTGATACCTATATACATAATAATATAATAATGTACAATATTGTAAAATAATTAAATAATGTAGTTACCAGTACTAATATTGAGGTGTGTTATTACTGTTATTTATTAATATTTCTTATACCAAGGCTATATGATTCGTATAGTAAAATTCTTATTTCTCGTACAATAATTGATAATATGACTTAATCCGCTAAATGCATGACAGGAACAGTTGACATTTTATATTACATTGATAATTATATAAATATATAATTCATACTACTACTTGTCTAGCAGTAGGTATCAACGGCAACGTTACTTAAACATTTTATATTCATCGAGTTTTTATAATTTTGTCTAATAGAGATTATCACCAAGGTCGTTAATTATTTTTAACGTAACATAGGAAGGGCGGTACCCGCGAAATACGTGTAGGCAATCCCGTGCAAGTAGGGACCAGACGAAATGCGAACGCTGTTCGAACCGGGCTTTGACATTTGTTCCCGGCATGGGGTTACTTCATTATTTAAAAATCAATTCGTCCCTCATCTCGACCGTCCGAACCCTGGATGATTATACGCCGCCACAACATTTTCGGTACTTGATAATAATTATTAGTAATAATTATTAATGACTCGTCGTCGTCCCTCACTACGGTTAATAATGCAAACCATTACGTAATTATTATACAATATTAACATTGTTGTTATGTGGATTCGCCAAATATATTATTATTATTTCGCGAGCGTCGGCAGCATTATTTTATGCGTAAGGCACCACGCAAAAGTGCAGAACAGGCACGACGGGTTGATGGGCGGGTAGGCGGAGGAGGCGCCGGCGGCGGAACAGCACGACCGGTCGTTCGGGTCACACCGCCGCCGCTGCCTTGGTCCGTGTGCATCAATTGCGGCGGCGGCGGCGGCTATGGCGACAATAATAATATTATTACGAGGCGGTATGCGTTCGAGGGAGATGGCGGTGTGATCGTGCGCGTGCGCGCGCCAGCGCCACGTCCCCCGCCGGCAGGTACCGCCGCGGCGGCGTTGATAAGCCGAGATAAGCTATCGCCAGCCACTGTGCGGTCAGGCGGTCTACAGACTACAACAGCAGCAAGCCGTACAGTCTACGATCCGCGGTATCCACCGGTACTGGCCGCTGCTCGACGACGGTCCCACGAAGCCGCTCCGCACTCCGTGTAACGTCCCCGCCGAGCGGTTTGTCCCGGGTGCCCCGTCCCTCTCGCGGTGGTCGGCCCCCGTCCGTATTCGCGCACTTGCGATTTTCATGCATACCACAAACACCGTCGTCAGGTCGTCGTCGTCGTCGTCGTCGTCGTCGCCGCCGTCGCCGTCGCCGTTTACCGTTTACGCGTCGCCCGGTTCCCGTTGCGTTTGCGTGCGGTCGTCGTGCCGGCAAAATGCGTCTGTCCGAGTGCGCGCCCCGGCCCGCGGCTGATCGCCAGACACGATGAACCCGTTCCGCGTCAATCGCCCGACAGCCCCGGCTCACTAGTCCCGCCGCGTCGTCTACCCGCCCTCGGCAGTGCCGCCCCCGTGATACGCACACATTGTTCGGGAGATGTGGATAGCAACATGGTGTCTGAGTCTCGTCTTGTTCTCGTGTCCCAACTGCCTGTATGTTTGCATCGGACGCGCGACAGCTCTACCCAACGACACTGTCAGCAGCAGCACCTCCACCACCACCGCCGCCAATTCCACTACAACCATCACTGTCGCCACCGCCACCACTACTACCGAGCACTCTGGTAAGCCTCATAGTACATTATATGTTATATGGTACACTGTATTACCTATTTCAAAACTATTTATTTTTTTTTTTTCACTTTAAATTCACCTAGTTAAATGCCTAGGCATATATTTTTATTTGCTGATCTGTAATTCGCATTTGTTTTGAATTTTTCGCTGTCTTTAAAACAACCAGTTTTATCATTATTATTATTAACATCACTCTTTTGATGTTTAGATAATGGAAATTAAATGTCTGAGTTCCAGTGCAATACTTGATAGGAATTAGATGTTCAATTTTTGAGATTTAAATATTCCAAACGGAAAGGTTATTATATTTAATATTTATTTTCATAAGTTATGAATTTTTAATCATATACCTAAATAAATAGGTAAATAAGTAAATATAAATATATGTAGTTATTTAACATTTAAAATTAGATATTGGATTGTGATAAGAATAATGGATACAGTATTTGGAAGGTTATTATGGCTTGACAGCTATTCATAAAATAGGTATAACATTTTATTTTTACTTTATTAAGGGTTATAATTTTGATAAATTTAAATATTTTTATCATTTAGATTCTATCTCAGATTTAATTGACTTCGAATTTAACCAATAAATATATTAATTATGAGTTTTAATAGAAAAAAAATCTAAGTTTTTTGGAATGTGCAGTAGTACTTATACTCGTACTTATATAACTATAAGTTGATATTATTAATTTTATTTAAATTAATAGTACCTATTTGATATTGTATGCTTACTTTTTGTTTTTAGTAATCACTATAAGCAAACCACAAAATTTAAGTGTTGTTAATGTGACAAGTCGAACAATTACAGTTACATGGCTTGCACCAAATGATGGTACGGGTGCTGTAACCAATTATAGCCTGTACTATTCAAATGGAAATAGTACTTACATAAAACAACTTGGAAATGTTAACATATTTACAATTCCTAAACTTGGTAAGTAAATTACTATTTTTGCTATACATTTTATAGAAAAGTCTGTAAAGTTACGGACATTTTGTAGAATAAACATTTAAATTATTATTCTAACACTTATTTATCTTCTTTGTTAAGTATTTTTAAATGTATGGTTATGATTGGATTTATTCATTTACATATTTTTACTTCGTAAAGTATCTTTACTTAACTATAAATAAGCCATTGATTTATAAAATACTATATAGTTAGGTACCTACTATATGAGTATAAATAAATTATTGTTATATCGAGAGGGGAAAATGGTGCTATTACTAAATTATAACTAGATCATTGTTTTGACTTTGATTAACATCCTGAACTATGCTATTCATTTAAGCTGTACCTTTGTCATTTATAATTACTTATTTATAATACTTGTTTATCTCTTAAATGTTTTATAAAAGGTAGGTATATACATTTTTGTGTGGTTTCTTTTATTTTTTCATGTTATTAATAGGTACTTAATACAAGGCAATACACAATTTATAATCTTTATAATAATTTTGTTATTAAATTATAATTTTTGTTGTATGTATCTACTATAAAACCATTAACTATTTTTGATTTGGTCGTTTAGAATTATTTTTAATACATTTTAATTACTATAATGATAAACAATATATTTAACTATCTAAGGTAAGGTTAGAGGTGTGTTTAACTTATTATTTATATCTGTATAATCATCTTGTGCTAAGTCATAGTTGCTCTTAATCTAATTTATATATTACACCTATATTATAATAACATTTTTAAGAATGTGCAATTGTCATTACTTTACTATTGTCGACATCATTAATATATACTTATTGTTTGTCTACTGATCATTTTATTCTTAAATTATTACAAAAATATAAGCTTTTGTTACCCAGAGGTATGATTAAATGTATTATGAATGCAAATAACACCAAGTTGAAAATTATAATTAATCAATATGTGCTGTAGTATCGTAGTGGTTCTTTACCTCACAAAATGAAATTACTAACCAAATTTCATACTCATTACTTCAGTAGTTCTAATTAGGTGATGATGAGAATCAGTCAGTCGGTCAGGACATGTTACATATATAATATATAGATTAATAAGAATCATACAATTAACTAAAAAAAATTATATATATGTTCAAGATAATAAATCGTAATTTGAGTTTTTATAAATATTTAATAATTTAAAGTAAATTTTGTTTTTGTTTTTATCCATCATAGTATTGTATAATTATATATCTTTTGGCTATTTTTAATGTAATATAGATATTCAAAATTCTTTAATTCATATAAATATGCAGTAGAGCTTGGATTATCCGCACTAATTGTAGCTGGAAATGGTGCGGGTAATCAAATAATCATTACAAATGTAAATATCAAGTTAAAAACTAATCTTATAGATATAATACTAAATGTAATATTTATAAATAATATAAAAAATATAATGAAAAAAAAAAAAAAATAGAATAAAAATATAATGTGTTTATTTGAAACAATCAATTTTTTTTTGCACTTCCAATGAACTTTTATTTGTCGCCAAATCCTTTATCATGTTTAATAATAAAAGTTCAGTTGTATAACATTGGTTGTTGTTCATACCACCGCATTGCTGACTCCAATGCTGTAAAGGCTTCACTAGGTGTAGGATCATTATAGTTCTCGGCGTCTTCATATTCATTTTCAATTTCATCATCGTTCAGTATCTCAAATCCTAAATCATTTGCATCTTTTTCTAGCCAGTCTTTTACATCAACTTTGTTATTTCTTTCAAGTTCAGAAATTGATTTCAGTTAATTTGTGATTTCATAATATGTAAGCAATAAAAGGAACATAATGGATGATAAAAGTTAAATTAAATTTTGTAATGAAGACAATCGAAGCTCCACTGTATGTATATATATATAAAAATATATTTTATTTAAGATTTTAGATATTGAAAATAATATTAATTAAGTATGATTAAATTAGTATTTTAAAAACTCATAAAAATTTATTTAAACTATAAAAATACTTTATTTTTATTGAATATTGAATAGTTAATATAGTATAATTAAAATAAACGTTAAACATTTTCAGGATTATCTCCCTATTTTAAAGAAAAAAATGTAATGGTTCAATAAAAATAAAATTCTTGTTTAATTGATTTAATTATATTGTTTAACTGTATTATTTAATTGAATCAATATATAAAATATGTGGAATTTGTAAATACTCATCTTATAAATCCAAATACTTGAGTTAAATCAAATTTTTTTTTTTAAATTCATATTTATTTTTTATTTAATTAAGACTATATAAATGTATGTATGTAATGTATAAATGTAATGTATGTATTTACATTCTAGAGTGGTAAATATAACTTGAAGAAAGAATATAAAGAATAATATTATGTTAGTCAATACATTTAAAGAAGGGACCTATGTAATTTGAGTTATTATGACTCAATTTTATATGTGTTAAAAAGTACTGACTTGATCATAGAATCTTGGTATGTTAAGGTTTTTTTACTCTGTTTGTCCAGTCATTGTCTACAGGATTCTTTTTTAGCGATCCACTGTCTTAATTTTTATTTTGTTCGTATGATAGAAGTTTAACTGTGGAATCTTCATTCTTTATTTATCTTATTATTTTTCAAGGTTATTTTCTACACTCTAAACTTTATTAATTATAAATATTGGTAATTCATTTTCTTATCTTATAGTATTATATATTACTCTATATGACAGCTAATTATTTATATTTTAATTTATATCTGATTAATATTGATGTACAATGTACATATTATGATAAATTATTTTAAATGTACAGAAATATTAAAATATCATTATATAATGTTTTATAAGCATTAAAAAAAAAAACTCAAGTCTTATTTGTAAAAAAAAAAAAAAAATGATAAATAGTTATAAGGAATTTATTTTTAAAAATGTATTAAAACTTTCAGTATTTATTAATTTTTGTGATTTTACATTCAAAACAAGGAGAATAAATTATTTTCAACACATTTCTGGAATTAAACAAATTTCAATCAATTGAATTTGTGATTGCTAATTACATTTTCCCCTTTGTGACCTAGATTAGCATATTAGGCATGATTTAATTTTACATGTAAGTCAATTATTTGTTTCTGTTATTCTGTTAACCCTATAAGTGAACATTATTAATGTATCCTCATTTTTGTGTTGATTTTCAAAATAATTATACTTTCATAATCAGTGTATGTTTTATTTAAACTTGTTTTCAAGTTTTATTAAAAAATAATGTAGTTCATATTGAATCTATTTAAGAATCTTAAGATTTTTGCTGTGATTGATTATTATTAATATAGGGCTAAGATATTTTGTGTTCTGAATTGTATTGCTTTATTGTATCCAAGTACATATTCGATAATATCAAATAGGATAATTTTATTTTTAGTATTCAATGTGTTTATTTTCTATCAAAATATGAATAAAATTTTTATTGATTTATTGTATCATTGTATAATATAAAATTATCAGAGAAATAGATAATTTAAAACAATTGAATATAAATGATAAGATTGAAGTTATAACTAGATTTTAAATATTATTTTAGATAATCTATAATACCTATATAAATGTTAATAAATAGCTTAAATATATCTATAAATAATAAGATTATATTATACTGTATACTTATACATAGTAAGTACTAATTTTGTTTTCCTAATTCTTGAAAGAAAAAAACAGTTAAAATATATATTTCTGATTAATTTAAATTTGGTAAACTATGCATAGTATATAAAATTTAATATACTAATTATTATTTATCAAGAATTTTTTTTATTGTCTCATGTTTTCCCTTTAATAATTTTATAATTTGAACTAATATAATTTATAGTAATTGTTTCTATAATTTTATTTGTATTAAATATAATACAAATTTAGGCTACATTGGTTATATTTAGATTATTACATAAATTAAGCCTATTTTAAATTTTTATAAGATACAAGTTATTACTATAATTATTTTATAAAATGTTATAAATTATTCATATTATTTTATTTCAATATTTATTAGTTTATATTTTTTAATTTTAGTACCTTTCACTGAGTATCAAGTATACTTGGAAGCTAAAGGTGAAAAAAATAGAGTTAGTGAACGTTCAAATATGATATCTCAATACACAGATGTGGAAGGTCCAGGTCCTCCAATAATTATGAATGCTACATGTATACCAGGAACTAGTGGGACATCTATTTTCTTACAATGGGCTCCACCTGAACATTTTAATAAATCTGTGGATCAATATATCATACATATTACAGAACCCAATTTTGTAAAGAACATAACGGTACTATCACCAAAAGTTGGTCCCAATTTCAATGTATGTATAATAAGTATATTATAACTTTTTAAACATTATTAGATTGTGATTCTTTATTATAATAAAGTCAGTTAAATTAATTGTTTGACTTTGGTTATTTTACAGTATAATGAATATACTGTTAACAACTTAACAGACAATACAATGTATGAATTAAGAGTATATGGAGCAACTCATAGTTACCTTAGTACAAATTTAATTGAAGGTGAAAGCTCTGATTCTCGTTCAGTATACTTGCATAAGGATTGTGATATCATAACTAGCTTCAAAAATAATCATTCCTCAATTGAAAATACAAAATCACTATTGATTGGCTTATGTTGTGTATTTGGATTACTTTTCATAGTAGCTACTGTACTATTTTGGCAGTAAGTTTTTTTTTATCATAATATTTATAATTGTATATTTAGACGTTAATCTATTCATCACCATAGCTAACAATATGAGTGTGATTCTTTACACGTAACACAAAATAAATGTTTTGTACAATAGATGCCATCCTGTGTGTAGGGTATACTTTCATGCAGCTTATTATTATTTGGAGGACCCGCCATTTATGTCATATACTGTACCAACATTACCAAATTCTGATTGGTGGAAACATAAAGAAGAATCAAATGTTGTGACGGTGGAAGGTTTTTCAAGGCATGTGGCTAGCCTACATGTTGATGGGGATATTGGTTTTAGCAAAGAATATGAAATCATTCAAGAAGAGTCTATGAATTTTGATTTTTCTACTGAAGCATCACAGCTACCAGAAAATAAATCAAAAAATCGATACCTCAATATAGTTCCTTGTGAGTATAAAATTGTATAATTTTTGTACCTTAATATTCAATAAATATTTAACATAAAGAATTTATATATTATATGTATTCTTTATTTTTGAAATTTATAGATGATCATAGTAGAGTTAAACTTCATGTGAATAATATGCAAGGAAGTAATTCTGATTACATCAATGCAAATTATATTAATGGTTTTGAAAAAGCTAATGCGTACATTGGCACACAAGGACCTTTGCCATCAACAATTATTGATTTTTGGCAAATGATTTGGGAACAACATGTTCATGTTATTATAATGATAACCAATTTAGTTGAACGCGGTCGGGTAATTATATTTTACTGACAAATTCATTGATTTTATTATAAATAGTAATAATAAAAATAAACAAAATATTTAGCAATATTAAAGGAATTTGAATTTTAAATGTTTTAAACAATTTTTTTTTCAATGTTATTAATGTTAATGATTTTTTTTTTTAATTCTGATTTCAAGGGTTGGTGAGTGTCTTGGCTTTATATATAATTTAGTTATCAACTTATTCAGCTATTTGAATTAGATTTTTCAATAGTTATATTTACTTATACAACTATTGTAATAGTAATCATATAAAATTATCATATCATATATTGTATAGTTAACAATTATCAAATCATTTCTGAAATATCTGTATTTCAAGATTTCAAAATAATTATTGTATGTAAGAGATTCCATAAGCCTTATCATTAAATTAAAATACAATTGCATTTCTAGATTTCATATTTTAATGTATACTTATGAAATTTATAATATGTATTCATATGAATATGAGGTATATTAAAAAAAAAATTTGTTATTTTTTAATTAAATGAGTGGGTATATGACTTGAAAAATATATGTTTTATCTATCAAATTAAATGTAAATAAATATCTAAATTAAGAGATGTTGTAGCAATCATTTTAACCAAGTTATTACTTTACTTAAAATAGTTTTTAAATTTAACAAGTAGCTCAATAATCTAAAGAAAAATAATTGAATGTTGCTCTAGATTTTTTACTTATTTTTTTTTCTTGTAGAGAAAATGTGATTTATATTGGCCAAATGAAGTTGCAGAAACATATGGTTTTATACAAGTTAAGTTATTAAAAGAAGAACTTATGGCTATGTATACAGTTCGCACATTTCAAGTTCATCATATAAGAGTAATTTTTTGTAATTTTTTTTATGAAATAGTTTGTTTTCAAAACTTAAACTTTTAGGCTAAAAAGAAAAAAAATTTGCCATTGGGTAGAACCATATACCAATATCATTACACTAATTGGCCTGATCATGGTACTCCTGATCATCCTTTACCAATTTTAAGTTTTGTAAATAAATCAGCTGGAGCTAATCCTGCTGAAGCTGGTCCTATTGTTGTCCATTGCAGGTTAGTTTTGAATTAATTTGAAAGTTTTTAAATTTTGATTATAATATTTATTTTATAGTGCTGGTGTTGGTAGAACTGGTACATATATTGTATTAGATACTATGCTTAAGCAAATTAAAAGTGAAAAAGAAGTGAACATATTTGATTTCTTAAGACACATTAGACAGCAACGGAATTTCTTAGTTCAAACTGAAGAACAATATATATTTATTCATGATGCATTGTTAGAGGCAATCAATTGTATGTATGCTAGTATTAATAAAAAAACCTTAACAAATTATCTACAAACAAACATAGCAGATTGTAAAATAGCATCTTTTACAACTGATTTTGAAAAACATTACAAGGTAAAATTTTACTCTCATAACCTGATTTTATTGCTTAATATTTTTATGAATTTTAGATGATAACTTCTTTTGTTCCACAAGAATATTTATTACTTTCGGCAAATAAACCATTTAATCGAATTAAAAACAGATCTCAAGAATTTATCCCTGTTGAAAATTCTCGAGTACATTTAACTCCAAAACCAGGAGTTGAAGGAAGTGATTACATTAATGCATCATGGATTATCGGTAAACATTTAAGCGCTATTGAAAAGCCAAATATTAAATTTAACATCTTATTGTACTGATAATGTCAGTCAAGGGAAATAAATTAAATATAAAATTATACTCTATGCTCTGCATATTTATTATACTACAACTTAATAATTCAAAATGATATTTCAGTTATTCTACTTTTTCATGCAACTTAAATATACAATAATTGTATGCATTATTCTATTTTTAGGAATAACTTGAAGGAAAAATTTTATTTACATTTTGTAAAATATAATATAAAATGTTCATTTTTTAGGCTTCAAACGATTAGGTGAATTTATAGTGACACAACATCCTCTTCAAAATACTATTATAGATTTCTGGCAAATGCTCTGGGATCACAATGCACAGACAGTTGTTATACTAACTGACATGAATGAAGATACGGTTTGTTCTATTTACATTTTAAACTTCATTTAGTATAAATAATAAAATTTATGTTTTTAACGTAATATAGGACTCACTTGTTACATTTTGGCCCGTGGATTCCACTTCAACTTTAGATAGTGATAATTTCAAAGTTAAGAGTGTTCAAGAAGATAAAATAGGGAATGATTATGAAACAAGAGATCTTGTAATTCAGTCTGTACAAGATGATTTTATGCTCCCGGTTAGATTAATACATAGTAAATATTCTGTCAGAGAATTATCGTCATTGATCAAATTACTAGAAATCGTACAAATGTGGCATTTAGAATATCAAAATGGACCTATAATTGTAGTAGACAAGTAAGTTTTAAATTTTAAATACATAAATATTTTTTTTATAAAAAGTGTATGGAAATTAATTTATTTTTATTTTTATTATAATATCTTCTCGGCAGTAGTTTCTAATTTTAAAACGAGGTTAATTTATAAATTATTTGTATCATGTTATGCGAATTTCAAAATTCTATATGTATTTCTTACAAAAATATTGTTTATTTTTGTCACTGATCTACAATCTGGTTTAATGTTGCTTATAAAATTATTCTATTGCCACATGATTAGATTTTAAGATATAGTTAGTATTAGTTTTTTCTCATAAATGTTGCTTTAATTAAAGCATTCGCTAGTTTTTCTAGTATTTTCTGTTCGTGTATATTTAATCTATAAAGTAATCTATGCTGCTGACTGTGATTAAAAATAATATTCATATAGTACTTCATGTATTAAAGGTCAAGGTTTGAAAAGATTTTTACTCAAATAACATTGTTTCTTCATTTTATAATTGTCAATTCAATTTAATTTTTCTTGTAAAAATAAGGTGAAATGACTGACAATAAAATAACTTTTTGTATAAACGTTAAATTTTAATTAGTTTATTTAAATATTCATTATAGGTTTGGTGGAACAGAAGCAGCTATATTTTGTTGTTTAACAACTATTGGTAAACAACTACAACATGAAAACTTAGCAGATATTACATTATACGCTAAACTTTATCATAATCAAAGACCGGGTATTTGGAAAGATATAGTAAGTAAAATTTTATTTTATTATTTAGATAAATTATTATTTTTTAATATATTTTTGAATTTTTTAGGAAAATTATCTGTTATTATACCGTGCTTTAGAACTCATGTCTGGAGGAAGTTGTTTTAATGTTTTACCTTCTAGTTCTCTTACCAGCATAAATAATATTGCAAATGGTAGTCATAATTCACTTACGTTACCCAATGGAAATGCTCTCTCACCAAATAAACAAAATGGAGTATTAATATCACAATCCTAATACTAATCGTATGTAGTTATAGAAATAATGATTAAGTAGTTTGATTTAATATTTATTATTCTTATATTATTAGTAAATTAACCTAATATTTTCCTGGTTTTTTTTAGAGATTTCAACTTATATCTGCTATTTTGATAGTTCTTCAATTGATATTCGCATGTTAAAAATTACAGCAACTAATTATTTTAGTTGTGAAAAATGGGGAACAATTTTTTTTATAAATGAACAATAATTAATAATAATAATTGATATAAAAACTTAGTATTATCAATAAATCTTGTTTGTACATCTTAGTACAATACAATTATTAATATTAATAATATTAATATCAATATTGATTAGCAAAACATTTTAATAAAAACATAATAATTGATAATTGATTATACATTTACAATCTTAAACTATATTCAGTTCTCAATATTACAATAGTACCGCAAATTATAACTCATCTCATCTATTAAATAGATATCTGAGAATTATTTCAAGTATAATTTCCTTGATTGGCATTTTTTCTTGTTATTTTTATTAAACAGAATTTTTGGATTAATTTAATTAATTTGAATATTATATTAGTTTATTTTTCTTTCTTAGACTAATGAAAATCAATTTATTTTAAATTGAAAAATTGTTTATTGCCATTACTATTAATTAATATATCAAAATAATAAAATGTAAAATATGGTTTCTGTTGCTTTCCAACAATAATATTATATTTCACTATTGATTTTTAAATATTTGAATTTAAATTTCCAAAAATAAAATAAAGCCTTTTTTTTAGTCATTCAAAGCATCTCATTTCATTAAGAAGTATGATAAGTATGTCCCAAGACAGTTTCTTGCTAATAATATGTTTTAGTTGAGACTACAAACAAATTTTGTTTTCATTTCTATTACATAATTTTTTAAATTAAAATAATATTCAGTAATATTTAAGATAAATTTCGACAAATATCATTATAATATATTTTACTAAATTTTAATTTGTTATGATTATGCTCGGATTACAATGCAAAGTACATCTTTTTTTAGTTGATGTACATTGACAACACTTTTCAAGTACATAATTTGTTTTGTATAATGTATCTTTCAAATGTGTAACTTTCATTTGGACATTTTTTAGCATTTTTGTGTTATTTTGTTGTTTTGAATGCACATTTGTACATACTCAATAATTTAAATTTAACTAATGTATGATATTTTTTAAAGATAATTTATCAATTTGTTTTCCTGATGTTTATCATACAATAATGAGCATTAAGATTATTTTTTCAAATTTTTTTTTTTTTTTTGTAAATTAGGTATATCTTCAAAAACAAAAAATTCATAAAAAATCTAACGGGTCATTTTGGCACTAAAATTATTATTTTATGGGCATTTTTAGCTATACTTTATAGCACTTTTCGATTAGAGCATGTAAATCCGGGCTTTAAAATGTTCAATCAATAAATAAATGCATTTTCCAATGTATGTATTAACGGTGGCTTTTTGTGAATTCCTTTTTTTAAGTATATATTTTACAAATGTCTTTGAATTCCAGTAGATACATATTTATATACTACCTGAGTAAAAACATTTTAACCACCGCTATTTATAAATTTAATTACTTAACTAATAATCATCATTCCATTAAATCATTGGGAACAATGAGGTATTTATAAACGATTTTATCATTTTTAATTGACATGATGCGTTATCTTTCTTCAGCCTTACAAGTGTATAGCGCAGATACCTTCCATTACGTAGGTTAAAATCGCGAGTGACAAGTTGTATCTCTATAGTCTTGTGATTGCGTGTCGATTTTGGCGCATAAGGTTCAAAACCCTTTCTATTTCATATATTTTCACACCAGTGATATCCCACAATCTACGTCAACAACGTGAAACCATATCAATATCTGTAAAAACATTCTCTTTCCAGTTTTAGGAATCTGATATTTAATTTAAATATGTGTATAATAACATTAAATTATTTTATTTTAATTATTAAAATCGAAGAGTAGTGAACTGTTAAGTATTTATTTTCATAATCTAAAACTTAAGATTGCATGTTTACAACTTGTGTGTTGGCATATGTTGTATATGTTAACTAGTTCAGAAAATTATTGAGATATTTAATTTTCCACCCACATGCTACATGATCACATTATCATTATGTTAATTAGCTACACTTATTATTTTCACTATATTTGTATTATAATGTGTATTATAGATACATCAAATTAGACGCTATCATAATTCATATACCTAGCTCAAATGAACCAATAACAGTACACATTCAATTTGTACTTTGGTGCATAGTTAGATGGTCAAATAAATATTGAATATCTTATCTTATTTCATGATTCTAAATACTTAATTTATGTCCCAGATTAGAAGTTACCAACCTATGGCCCATGGGCCGGTTAAAGCCCATCAAGTTCATTGATGTTATGAATATATAGTTATAATTTTCAAATTAATAATTTCCTATTTAATAAATTATTTACAAATAATTGATGTAATGGATTACATTTGTTTCTTCATGCCTTGTTATAAACAATTAATTATAAACAACAAAATAAAATAACAAATTGATCAGATAATAATTTATATCCATATTCGATAAATTGTTTTCCCTATGTATTTTAAAGCAATTTTATCCTCGATTCTGAATCTAATCTCAGATTTGGCCTACCATAAAAAAAGTTTGGAGACCCTGCTCTTGATTATAAATTCCAGTTTTTCCTTACTGCTTTGTGAAAATAAATGTTTATTAACTTATTGAAAAAATCAGTTTTTAATTTATTTATTTAAAATGAAAAAACGTGGATGTACAATTACTGAAAAAAGTCGTCCAAAATCATTTATTGTGTAATTAATTTAATTAAAAAAATTGAAAATTTTTTATTTAATATAATTTCTAATTAAATATACTTTCATGAGTATAATTGAATTACAACCCTCATTTAATTTTCAATTTTATTTATTTTATTATCTTAATAATAGAAGCTGAAGCTTACTTTTCCAAATAAGGTTTACACTTTTGACTGTTAAATGATTCATTCTACCTCTTTAGTAAATAATAAATTTGACTGTTACTATTACCTAACTTTTAACATTTGACATATTTTTATTTTAGAAAATAAATGAAACTGCTTAAGTTTATATATTTTTTCAACAATATATTGTGGTTTAGTTACAAATTTAATATACTTTTAACTATTCAATTTAATAATAAAAGGTGCGACTTATTCCATTTTTTTCAACCTTTTCTAAATGAAAATTAATATGGCACTTCTAAATTATGTTTAAAATAATATGAAATTATTTTAAATTAGTATTTTTGAAATGTCCTGCTATTAAACTATTTAGTATTTGTATGTATTGACTAATAACTTATTGTTTCAATAAATAATTGTCTCGATAAAATAAACAATTAACTATCTCAAATCCATAGAAAATGTAATCAACTCTTTATGCACTTTATGCTGATCTTAATTTAATCTAATTCCTTAACTATTATATAAGATCCAGGTTTTTATGAACTTCTAATTATTAGGTATGCACTTATAGGGTGAAAATATGAAATATGTATTTTAGTGAATAGTACATTTTTGAATTTTTTACGATCAAATAACATTTTAGAACCATAATTTGCAGAAAAATGTACCTCATTTAAAAATATGTACAAACATCAAAAATATGTGTTACGAAATTTTGTTATTTTATTCATGAAAAGTTATTGTCTATATTTATATGATGAAGAAACTAACAACATGCATTTTAAATAACATTTGGTTCTAAATTATAATTCTTCAATTTTTATGTAAATTTATTATCAGGGCACATATATTTTAAATTGTGTGCCAGTATATATTTATAATAAAGAATTTTCTCAATTTCCTTCATGAAAATTCATAATGTTCACATTGAATAGACATTATACTTTATATTAGAGGTGTTCAAATCGTGAATTGCAGCTCCCAAAGGCGTGGCGGAAGTTTATGAAGGGAACCGTGCCAATAAAAACCGTAGAACTATATTGTGTATCGTAATATGAATAGAAGACCGTTACAAAAATTATGGAAACTACTAAAATTTTCTTTTTATGACAAACAAAGGAATGTACATTCATCCAAACCTATATTTTTTTTTTGGTCATTTATAATTTGAGATCAGAAAAAATAATTTGAAGATACAAAAGAGACATGGAACCAAAATGTTTGAATACCTCTGCACTTTATTATTAATGTTTAATAATCCGGTTCTGGATTGTAACTAAAAATACTTAAAATAACCATTTGCGTGTAACAGTTTTTACTTTAAAAGTTTGATATGCTTTGTATCAAATATAATTGCTTTGTAATAGCTTGATTCACTAAATCAGGGATGGTAAATCCCTGGCTTGCAAAATAAAATTAGCGGTATAGGGGAGAGGGATGCTAATAAATCAATTGTGGTTCGTAATGGTTGAAAATTTACTAAAGTGGTCCGTGCTTAGTGTTAAGTTGAGAACCACTGATGTAAACAATAATAATATTTGTATATTAATGGCACATGTTAAAAAAATATCAGACAATCTTGAGCTGTAACACGTTAAAAAAATTTTCCACCCCTGAATTAAACCTTTGGTCTTCTCTCCTTAATAACTCCTACAACGAAATGAAGTATTATCTTATTTATTAATATTACATTTCGGGAAATAAATTTTAGCTTATAAAATACCAAATTATTATTAAAAATGGATAAGTATTTTTAGTATAATTTCTTATGCTTTCCAAAATTAAGAAATGTTTTTTTTTTTAAATTTATCACATATTATATTATTGCTAAATTAGTATTGTACAATTATCAGAAATTAAGAACCAAATGCAAATGTGTTTAAATTGTATTTTTTAATTTATTTTCAGATTTCATTTAAAGTTTAGTTGGTTATTTATTGTGAAATGAAAAGCATAATTGTTTTTGTGAAATTGTTATGTAATTGATCTATTGAATTGTACCTATTAAATGATAAATGCATAACAATTTTATGAAAGTAACAAATAATAAAATATTTGCTAATAAATAAAATTATTACTATCTTATTTTAGTGTTTTTTTCCCAACATATCATAAAAATTGGAATAAAGTCAAAAAATACTATACTTGTATTTATCTAAAAACCCCTATTCAAAGTTAAAAAATAATGCTAATCAATATTTATTTATTTTAATAATTTATTCTTTTAATTATTAATGTTTAGATTCATTATTCCAGTAAAGTATATAATTCGGTAATAGTAGTGCCATAATTTTTAATTTTCATGTGTTATATTAGCTCTGTCAATTAATATAAATACTAAATATTAAGAAAATTATATATTTAATACTTTTTTTATGAACAAATAATAATCAATTTTGAAATACATTACATAATTATGCAATACCACAAACCATCAAAAATAATTGTAAAAACCTTATAAGTAATTTGTACTTATAAAAAAACTTTATATTATTGCACAGTTGATTTTTGAGTTTAGATTTAGTTTTATGGTGCACCAATATTTGTATGTTAATATATTAAGTGCTACTGATTTAACAATTTAAGATTATAATAACAATATAACAAACATTATATTAATATATAATAATATATATTAGTACTAGTCAATAAAAAAAAAAAAAAAAAAAAAAATAGAAAAATTGTATTAGATGTTTTTAAGTGTAAATATATTATACTAAATTTAAGGCTGTTTTATATTATGTTTAAGACAAAATTTAATTTTGAATTTTTATTTTAACATTCATAAAAATTTATAATAAACATACATTCTGTTTATAATACACACATGTTAGAAATTAACATATTAATTTTCTAATTTAGAGATAGAAGACTGGTGGTATTTTGAAGTTGATTTGCAAATATTGAATGTCGAAAGTTTTTTCAGGGATCAATCAATAATATAATCAAATAAAAACACCTTATTTAATTTAAAAAAAAAAAATGTAAAATGAACACAATTTGTTATACAATAATTTGTTGATTATGATATTGATCTTAAATTCCAAAATATTTAAGGTATAATGATTGAATTACTTATCGCAGAAAGTGATCATGTCCTCTCTTTCAATTTTTCTAGAAAGAAGAAAATTTATTAATAACATATTCCTTTTCTGTTTATATAATATGTACTATTTTAGACGTTTATATCATTTCTATCTGTTTGTATTGGATATGCATAATTTCTATGTTTTTTCGCGTCTTTAGTATGACTTTATAATAATAGACTTGTCCCCTACTTGCAGATTGTGATTCAATTATATACCTATACTTAAATAAATTAGAAATAATTGCCCAAAAGATTCTATTTCTATTTAGAAAGATGAAATGTATGGTATGCATGTTTTATATTTACAAATTTAAAGTAAGATGTGAATATATATATTGTTTGTCTAACAAGTCTGGAAATCACACGTACAAACTTTATGAAATGTTTACAAACTTTAAATTTATACTATACATGTTTACAACTATAAAATAATATTTTACTTATAGTCCAACTATTTATAATCGTTCCCTAATGGTCCATTGTATAAATTTACCATTATATTTAACGTCATTATTTACTAGTCTTATTTGTATGGTTTTATTTATATAAATTATTATTATTTTCCTATTTAACTTGGGTTATTTGAAAAATCCTTCGAGTTCCATTAAACCATTTTTATACTTATTATAGAATAGTTAATTGTATTTAAATATAACGGTGCCTAATTTCTTTTGATATTATTTCTCGGCGCTTATAATTTCTTAACAAATTCGTCAGTGAACTACAGGTGTATACAGCTACATATTTGATTTCAAAGAGTTACCATGCGTTCGTACTAAAAAAAATTTAAACCATATTGTTGACATTTCAAGGTATACTGTTTAAAACAATTATTTAATGAACTCGTGGTTTTCACATTGGAGTTCGGTAAGTTTAAATTATTGACGAATCAAAGAGTAAGGAAACATTTAAATGTTGATTTTGCTCAATTCATTTTTATATTTTTTTACATTTTGTATGTCTAAACACTCATCTATGAGTCGTGCCAAAATGTAATTGTTTTAAATACGACGGTGTTGACTGTCATATATGACTAACGAATTTTTTTTTAATGTTTTTAAGTCTGATTATATAGTATAGATGTATAAACGATTATTGACTCAATATTTGGTCGTTTTTCATGCTATACCAATGAAATAATTTAATAAAGTATTACTCCTAATTTATTGTTATTATTTTCAAATTATTAATATCCAAAACATTTAGTATCATGTATTTATTATTTAGTTTATTTGTGTATACACATTACCTATTTACATTCAATCCACAAATAGACAAAGCTAGTTGCCCTTTAAAAATAAATTGTTTCACCAATGGGATGGTTCAATGGTTATGTATTTATAGGTGGGAGGATATTCTGGTTTCGACCAAAATCAAAGTTTACAGTCAATTATATAATTATAAAATATTCATACAGCCTTAAAAAGCTCAATCCACTCCCCTCGGTATTTATTAAATACGCCAGTGATTGTTTCTTCTGTTTGATGACATCTTAAGATTTTTTTAGCGACAACAAATAGAATCGGCATGGGTTAATTTTTGAAATTTTCATTCTATAGATTATAGAATCAAAATAGTATGGATATGAATTTGATTTAATCGTATTTTTATCATCTAATATTAATGTATATTTAAAGATACGTGTAAACTGTATACACCGAATCGTTACCTTTTTGACATAACGTACCGACTATACTTTTTTATAGTAATGAATGCCATTTATAAAATAAGCGCAACACTTTTGACTAGTTAACAAAAAAAAAAAAAATAAAAATAAAAAAAGTTTTTGATTTACTTGTAAAAATTTTGAATGTACGCACATGTTTAGACATATATTAATTTAAAATCGCTTAATATGCAGTGTGCATCAATGTCATAATGACTGTTCATACAGTGGCGTGTCCAACGGTAAAGCTTTACTCGCTCCCTTTCCAAATTTCAGAAAATCTTGAAGTTTATCTCAAGTTATCTCACCGCGGAATAAGAACGTAACCTCGTCGTGCATGCATTTATTAGGCATTTGGTAAATAAATATTGACGCTGGGAGGCTAATTAGAACCCTGCGTTAAAAACTTGATTTACTGCCTGAGCACGTTCTTGTACCGTAACGAGTATAGGTATATTATAAGCTCATTTTACAAACTACACATGATTCCATTCCTACACTTATTCCATAAATAAACCTTATGATTTATGACAAAATGTAATTTAGTGATTTACTCTGAAATAAAAATTTGTTTTAAGACTTATTTTGCCTTAATGCCGTATATTTTTTTCGTAAAGTGATATACTGATATGAAACTAATGAAAAAAGTCCTGGATACTCCACTAAGTGCTTTATACTAATTAATTATTGAAAGCGTTATGATATAGAGTATCTGTTTTTTTTTTTACAGGCATATTATTATCTAATAATTATTTGATTTAAAATTACACTCCTTGCCATATTATCTGCATGTCTTCTTTTACATTAATATTTTGTTTATTGTTCATGTTATGTACACGCGTATTCAAGCAAAATTATTATTTACTTGTGAATTTTAATAACCATAATAATAGTTTAATATTATATATCGTAGAATAGTCAAAATAAAATGTGTAATTCATTTGTGAACAATAAATTGCTATAAGTTTCATATTGTAATAACAACATTATTTTATCCATGCAATAACAAATGAAAAAATAAATTTTATATTTGTACGCCTATTTATTTGCCATGTGTTTGTTATTTGTTTTATCTTCATGTGTATTATAACGATATCAGTATTTTAAGAAACGTTTTTCAAATGTGTTGCAAGTGCTAACAATTTACAATTAATTAAGAGCATCAGAAAATAGAGATACATATGCCGGGTTGCATGTAACCGAACTTTAAATTTATTTAATGAATTGTTTTATCGAACCGTTAAATATTTTTACAGACGCGTTTGGGTTGCACAAACCGTACAATAAAAATATATTGGTATTAACCAGGATACCAAAGTTTGTGTAGAATTTTGAGCTTATCACAGAAAAAACATCTTCAGACCTAGATATCATGTCAACAGCTGTTTGAACTTTTAATTTGAATAGATACAAATGAACAATAACAATATTGTAAATTTCTACAATTTGTTACTTTTTTACTAATGGAAAAGGGCCATTAGATCTACTTAATTACACAAACTATATTAGGTATATTATATAATTATATTTTTTAAAATACTTGAAATGCTCCTGTGGCATAATAAAGTAATGTTACTAAAATTTGAATTTCTGGAGAAATTACGAAACTTCTACGAGAATTGCCTAATTCTCCACCAATCAAATAACATAAAAACCCAAATGTTTACTTAGATAACCTGTTTATAAATTTACAAATTATGAAAATTTTGGTGTATTCTTATTAAATTACTATACTCATTAGTCATAATGTTATCTATAGGTAATTAATACCTGTACCTATTTTTAAAATAATTTGCCTAAATCGACACTTAAAATCAATTTCGTCAAATTCCTCCAAAGGATTTGATCGATCTCTAAATAACCTTGGTCTAGGTAAATAATACAAAATATTCAGAACAAATTCATCATCGGAAATTGACAAACTTGTATCAGCACTTGACATTTCAGACTTTATTTTTGAAGGTATAACTATATAAAATTAAAATTAAAGTGAGTAGTAACTAGGTGATAACACTGATAACTGTAGATTTATCGAATGATTAAAATTTAAAGTGCCGAAATCGGCCCATTAGTTTAATGAGCTGGTAACCTATATTTTAACGGCCCAATAAAACTATTGAACGTTTAAAGATTGTTTAACGGATGAATACAATTTTAATCATTCGTTAGGGCGCTAACGGATCGTTAAACGTTTAGCGAACGTTCATGCAACCCGGCAATAGTATGTTTGACAAAAATGAAAGCAGCGAATTGTTACCGAGAAAAAGAAAAATCACCCATAATCCATATCTATCCAATATAAGTTAGGTTTTTTCCTTCAAACACAAACTACCGCATAGATGGTTCAATTACATTATTATTATTTTTGACATTTTATGTCTTTGCTTTGGCACACAGAATCGAAAAGCGTAAACGGAAAACCTAACCTGGGGTTACCCCTGGTTACACAGTTACACGGACAAGGTGGGAGATGAGTAACCTAGATGTGTGTGTGGTTAGGTGAGTGTTATCTACCCTAGTAACCAGGGTAACCGTAACTAGGCGATTTATCAGCAAAGACAAATTACGGAAAAGAAGCGTCCTGAAACAGCGCCCTGGTTACATAGTATCCCAGGTTACCTGGAAACGTTGAATCATTTATATGTTTTTGGCTGTATATGATTCAATTTTAATGGAAGAGTAGTTGTGGGTGGAGGAGAAAGTGGGTGATGAGTAACCTAGATGTGGTTACTCATCACTCATCACTTGGTTCACTTAGATGTGATTACTCTTCACTCAGAGCCGATTTTTCGAAAGCAATAGCTTTAAACATTTAAGACCATCAGAAGTATTGGATAGGTACCTTTACCATAGAATCTCATCCAGTCTAAGTCTTTTTATTATTAATTTTATTGCTTTATAAATTGCATTCAGTATAAAAGGTTTATATCTTGAGCACAATAGCTTCGATTCTTTTCAAATTAAATCAGACTTAGGAATGTATATCTTCGATGCTAGATGTTTCAAGGCCCTCTGGTATCTGGTTATAATAATAAAAATATTTTGTTTTTCATACATAGAACTCAATAACCGTACAAAAACTAATTTTTAATTTAAATATCAGCTGCGGACAAGCAGAATGTATACTCACTCTTCGGTTAAATTTTTCATATCTAATAGGTAATAAAAACCTATAAATTATAAGCACACCCACAAATGTTATCTCCATCTTACAACCGTTCAATATAGAAAATTGCGTTCAGTAAAACCAACTTAGTGTTATTAGCTTTGTAGTAGGTTTAACTATTGTTTCTATTATTGCTCTTAAAAGGAAGTACATTATCTGTGTTCTTTTGGAGATTTTGTACAAATTTTTATTGTTTATGCAAGTTGTGACCATGTAAAATATTAAAATTCAACAAAGTTCAGAACTCCGTTAGAAAATAAAAATCCACAAGATGACACAGATAATGTTATTCACTATAAGTTCGATAATGCGTCAGATATTGACCAACAGCACAAATTTAGTTCGGCTGTGCTCAAATTTTCTATGTTGTATGGTGCACGTTTCACGTTTGTAAGACAGAAATAATGTATGTGGCTATGGCGTCCTTTTTATGAAAATTGATTGAACAGTCTGGATACGTACCAAAATCTAGAAGAGTTTAGAAATGATCAATACTATGGATACATGTCAATTGGTCGAAAAACAATTGCTCGCAAACGACAATTGATCGAAGAAGAATTGTTCGCAATAAACAACTTCATATTTCCACCGAGTCACATCGATAATAATTTTATATCGTACATCGACGTGGTGCACTTTGTACTTAGATATAAAGATAATATTAAATTCAACCGCAATAGTAATTTTATATCATAGTGCATGCATCAGAGATTATTATTGTTTCAGTATTATAGTGTACCTACTTCAAATACGTTTGACTCGTTAAAAAGAACAATTCAACGTCTTTGTCAAAGAGAAGAAGCTTCTCCACCTAACCCAAATAATTTTGATTTTATTATTCCTGAGCAGTATCGAAATACGAGTGACGGTGGGTTATTTTTACATTATGACAGCGGCACAAATCTCCCGCGTATTTTGATTTATACAACCCAAAAAAATTTGGATTTTATGGAGAATTGTGAACATTGGTTCTGTGATGGAACGTTTTCGGCAGCTCCGCCGATTTTTACGCAATTGTACACAATTCATGGTACTTATATATTATTCAAATGTGGTTCCCAATGTTTATGTATTGCTACTTGATAAAAAAGAAGATATCTATCGTCGAATGTTTGATGCTTTAAAGTCATTAAAACCAAATTTAAATCCCAAAACTATAATGATTGATTACGAAAAAGCTACTATCAATGCAATTAAAACAGAATTTCCTAGTACTAAAGTAAATAGGTGTTTTTTTCATTTATCCCAGTGTATGTGGCGTCATGTTCAGGAATTTGGCTTGCAAAAAAAATACAGTGAAGACCCTGAATTTGCATTGCAATTAAGAATGTTACCAGCTTTAGCATTTGTTCCTAAGGATGATGTAATATGTTCATATAATGTTTTAATTGAAAGTAATTATCATACAGAAAATGAAGAAATATTAGAATAATTTTTAGACCATTTCGAAAATACCTGGTTAGGCAAATTAGACAGACGAAGAAGACGAAAACAACCGAAAATTGAAATTGAAATGTAGAACTGTTTTTTAAGAATAGAACAAGATATATCAACAACAAATAATTCCGTTGAAGGTTGACATAACTGTTTTACGTCATAGCATAAATCGAATTAAAATTGAGCAATATATATGTGGAATAGAACCTCAGAAAAAAAAATACCAAGATAGGACTAAGAGAATTAAAAAAATTTGCACTGATTAAAATGATTTATTTATCCCAGATTATCTACGTGGAATAACCTGTAATTTTCAACTGCAAATTTAATTTTTAATTTTACATTCTTTTTAGCAATTTTAATTGACTTCATTTTTTAAATGCAATTTAAATAATAATAATACCAATTTTTTTATTTATACTAGTTAATTATTTAGCAATTTTGTTTGATATATTTTTTTTTAAATATAAGATCAATAAAATAATAATAATATAATTTTTAGTTTTGCGAACAATTATTTCTCTTCGATCAATTGTCGTTTACGAGCAATTGTATTCCGATCAAAAGTTTTCGAGCAATATTGTCATGCAATCAACTGTTTTCGATCAATTGACGGGATACCAAATACTACGTATGTCACGTTACAGTTTATTTCTATTCCGTTTGATGTATTACTAAAATTACAAATTGCAATCTAATACTTGAAAGCCTAAGAGAAAATGTAGGTACTCCTTGATTTATTTGAAACTGTTGGAAACAAACAACTTTTGTTATTATTATATTATAGTGTAGTGTAGTATAGTATAACAATATAGTATTTAAAATGAAATAATCAATATGACTATAATAAGAAAGCAAGGAATCAATAATTCAACATGTGAAAGAACTACCAAATAATTATAAGACTGGCATTTATTGTTTAAATATAAAAGATATATTCATATTTCTTTGGTATTGTTTTTACAAAACAAAAAAAACAACATTGAATTATTTGCATTATTATGAGTTTTTAAATGTAAATGACAAAATAAATACATCAATATTTTTTTCATGCAATGTTAAAAATTCTAATTTTTCTTTTTATGCATTATGGTTGTTGTTTACAAATATCTATATGTATAAAATATATGCATAATAATTTAACTTTAGTTCCAAATATAAATTGTATCTATTATAAAAATAATGTATGTACTATGTATGGTACATGCATAACAAAAATAAAAACGATTGAATTATTCTAATAACAGTATAATAATTAATAATCTAATACCATGCCAGTAGGTAATTGTATATAAGAAGGTACTGAAATAATTAGTATTTCCAATTTATACAAATTACCTGCATGCTAATTCACATGAAGTCAATAAATTAAATTAATCTATAACAAAATAATTCACTAATATAAAATACCTACAGTTAATATTGTAACTAATAAAATTAAAATTGCTTAATACTGTGTTAAATTATATCATTAACTTTGGACTTAAAATTATGTTTGAAAGTACATAATTCAAGAAATATTTAAAAACACAATGTACTTAAAAAGTTAAAATGAAATATTAAGCATAACGAATAAGTTTAAAAATTAAATTAAAATAATTTGAATTAAAAAAAAACTTTTTTATAGAAAATAATTTAATTTAAAAACTCAAAAGAAATTCTAACAGTAATTTTCAAATTAGCATAAAAATATAAAAAAAATGTTTAGTGCTACCCTAGTTATTTTATTTAATCTAATCACTTTGTAAACATTATTGTATGTATGTAAAGCATTTAACAACAATAAAATAATGCAAATGATGCAGTTTAAAAATTTAAATTTTCCTAGCATTTTGTTTACAAGAAATTAGTCAATTTAATTGATCCATTTAAGAACCTTTTTTTTTGTTAATATCAAAATTAAAAATGCTTCTCAAATAAATAATATAGGCGTTACAAATTAAAAACATGCAATTTAAATAAGTGTAAACCAAAAATAATGATTGACTTTTTTAGATTAATTGTTATACCAATAGTATTAAAAACTATTTTTATAATTATATTATAAAAATAAATTAAAATATCTTAAACAGCTAATGTGCACAATAAAATATAATAATGTATATATTCACAAAACAAATTTGATAACAAAATAAGTAAAAACAAAAAATTTGCTTCTAGTTAAAAATAAAATAATAATAATAGATACTGTCAATAAAGTTCATTCAAATTAAGTCAATATTAAAAATAACGGAATTCTCCTTTTTTACCAATTCGTTCCTTTCGTACCCAATCAGCTGGTGCTGGTACTGGTGGTGGTACAACCGAAGTACTTCTAGACGGATCAGAACTCATGCTTTGGTCAACAAATTCACTTTTCATGGATTCCTATAAAGTAATAATTATTTATGAAGCATTTTATAACTAGGTATATAAATGAGTTTTTACTATGCAGGATGAAGTTTATTTAAATGTTTCGATTTATGGTAAAATATAAAGCAAATTAAATTTTCAAAAATGACCAGAAAATTTGATTTTATATACTAGAGTAGACAAATTGGTTAATCTTAATTCATATATTGTGTATGATTTCGTAATATATAATATTACCATACACAATAAAAAATACTTAATCAATACATATTCAAAATCCATCACTGTTTATAGTACATATACTTAGGTAAATTAAATTAGTACCTATTTACATGCTTATCATAGATAAAATATCAATAAACAAATAAAATAACTATAAGTATATAGTACTATGAGTATCTATCATACTTAGATAATTAACAATTGTATAAGATATATTTAAACTTTTTACTCAGGATGTATCTTACTTGCAATGAGTAATTCTGTGATTGTGAGGCTGATCTCTTATCATAACCTTTGGCGTACACTGGATTTGTAAATATATCGTTAGCATCCAACATTGGGTTAAATGGAGTTACAATGGTATGAGGCACATGAGCCACCTGTGCGCGGTTGTTTCGAGCTTTCCACCATTTCCTGCTATCGTCCAAAATCTAAAATAAACATTAAAAACTTTTATAAATGCATATTTCTTAATAGTCCATGTATTTCAATATTTTAAATTTGAAACTGTTTAAGAAAAATCAAAAAATTAGTTTTGTTAAAAATACTAGGTATACCTATAAGTTATATATGTTGTATACTTAGGCATTTAAAAAAATTAGATATTTTTCTTGAACACATTAATCAAGTAAGTAATTTACTCTAGTATATTTTTACTCGTAGACTTACTTCTAACAATTCACCGCGAACAACGGATAGTTCTTTGTCATTGTTTGCTGTCCTGGGATAAGTGACTTGAACTATCTTTACGCCTCGAGCTCGCATATCTTCCAACCATCTAGCCTGAGCCCTTTCAAACCGCTCACTACCTGGACCACCGGTATTGTTACGCTCAATCGAATCAGCAGATATATCACTACGTGCTGCCATATCTGGACGTTCTTTATCCATTCTCGGAGGACTATGAAGTGACAACGTATTGAAGTCAGGTTCAGACTCTCCTTCTAAACTGTGTGAATCATCTCTGTAAAATAAATTAGTAGTATATTAGTAATAGTAATTTTAGAGATATTAATTTATTAGGTATTTGTAATACATCTCACTTCAGTAATTAAATAGGGTTATATGACTTGGTACCTTAGTAAATATTGAAATTAAAATTTTATTATTTACATTCAAATTATAATTGTTTGTAAGTTAAAACACCTTTCACTTTTATAATTTAAAATTTTTAACTCATAAGTGAAAAATCTATTGGATATCATATATTGGGTATTTATACAAGTACATTATTATAAACAAGATAAATATAACCTAACATGATTATATGTTAACCTATAAAATAAATCATAAGCAAGAGTTAAATTACCTATCATCTGGTCCACATTGTTCTTGGTGGTGACCAGAATAGTTTCCACTAGTGTTATATGTATAATGTGGTCTAATGCCCATCATAGCTGACTGTTCTTGTTCATATTCAAAATAGTCACTACTGTCATCACCTACTCCGGCATGTTCTCGATCTCGATGATGATATTGAGTATCTCGTAACTCTCCCTAAATAAGATTAAAAAGATTAGTTTTATTTTTAAACAAATTTTTTAAACAATTACGTCTGGATGTGAATTTTTAAGTTCATCTCTCGATTTCTTTGATTCGGATACAGCGGCAGTTGGTGTGTTGGTTAAATGGTCATCAGAAACTGGAATCGGATACTCTGGCGACCAACCATCCATAAAAATAGGATGATACGGAGCCACATATCCTTTCCATTGCTCTCTATGAAAAATAATTTCTTATAGTTGATTTTAAATTTATTAAATTTAAAATGTGCCGCAATAAAAACAATTTTAGTAAATATTAATAACAACGAAAAAAAAATTAAGAACAAAACAATACCTTGGTATAAGCCATGCGTCACCGAGAGAATGCCATAATTCTGTTTCTTTACTAGTAACGCAGTTCATTAAGAGATTAATTGCGTCTCTTGTGAGTAAAGGCGATACAACTCTAGATGGAATGTTTGGTTTATATTGCGTGTCATGAGATGCATCAACAATCAATGCTAATGGAGTAAACAAGAAATGTACAAGTTCTGGAGCATTCGGGTCATGGATGTGAGCTTTTAATTTCGCCTAGAAAATAAGTTTTCATTTAAAATTAATTTTTCATCGGTAAGCATGTATAGAGATTTTTCTAAGCTAAGTATTAATAATACCAAAAGATTGAACGAGAGTTTGAATTTTTGAAAGATATCAATAAACTCAATTTCTGGAGGTGGTTTGGCTCGCATTGTAAGCATTCCGTCGCCAATATCCTTCTTTTTGGACTTGCGGTTCCTACATATACATAGTATTCAAATAACAACTTGAACAATGTAGATTTACAATTATTTTAAAATTACCTTCTCCGTCGTTCCAGCTCCCGAGACGCTGCTGCAGCATGTTGTAACCTAGCAATGAATTTCTCAATATCATCAAAACAGTGATTTAGTACTATAACATCTCTCTCATATTTTTCGCTGGACGTAGAACTTGTTTCATCATCAACCCGAGTAGTATTATCAGAATCTGAAATATTAAATTTTAATCTCTAAAAATGTAGGTACCTATGTATATACAAATTTAACAAATTTATCTTTATTACTTAAAAATTTAACATTTAAAAAATAAATCATACTGATGAAGTCATAAAGAGCATTAAAACAATCATATATATTACATATAATATATATTAAATATTATTTTATAAAATACTTACGATGAGCAACAGCGTTAAATACAGATACTTGCTCTCGAACACTGACACCGTTTAATGGAGGATTTGGTGGTGGTGTCGGAGGAGGTGGTGGTACATGTCTAGACTTTCTATTAATTCCTTTGCCAGATCTCAACAGTTTCAAGTCTTCGACTAATTCTTGAGCTGGTACACTTTGGCACTAAAAGGAATTAAAACATTTTAAATGGATATTATATAATCATAATATAATAATAACATACTCAAACATAAGTAAATAAATAGGTACACTTGAGATTAATATGTTGAATATCAGAATTAATACTCAAATTACGTTCACTTTTGGTAAATTATAACTGGTTTTAACTTTTATAATGCTAATCTCCCAAATTATACATATACTTTTAAATAAAAATCGCAAAATGTTCTTTTGAATTATGCTATACTGTTATTGTAATATTACAGTCATATTATAATAATGTCCTCCATGATGGCAGACCCATGGCTCATAATTAGAAGAATATTAAAATGTAGTTAAATATGGATTTTTTTCAATTTTATTTTATATTGTATTAACATAAAATAATTTTAAATATATGTTTAAACATTTCCAATTTCTATACCATTTTATTAAGTAAAGAAAAATTAAAATAGTATAAATTATTGTTTAAAACAGGTATCTACAATACATGTATATTATTGCGAAAAATACCCTATATTTTTACTTGAAATAGTTTCATTTAATTTTTCTTTGATCTACATGAATTATTTACTATAATATATTCAACAGGTAATAATAACATATAACAATTTTTTTACTTGAAATATGTGCATCTCCGACCGCGAATCAACTTGACCAACCACAAATACTAGAATATTGTTATATATTTCCATTGGATCGTTACTAGTGAATGCAGTTGGTTCTTTGACTAAAGAAATTGGAAATCGTTCCATTACGACCTAAATCAGGCATAATATATTAACATCATATTGATATTTTTTAAAGATAAGCAAACATCAGTTCAACTATTAGCTAGTGAATGCACAATATGGATAATATGTAATTTTAATTTTACTTACTCCTGTTTCAAAATCCATTATCAATACCCAAGACTGATCGAGACGAAGTTGCATCTTTTGTGACCAAATACCATTGGATTTTTCTAAATGTAACAGTCTTCTCATGCCATCTGCCGGATAAACTATACCAGTAGTTTTAGAAACTGTAAATGTAGCTAAATGTTCTATCACATAAGTGGGAGCTGAATTATTTTCATCACCGTTCCTCTCTTCTCCGGCGATACTTTGCTGGCCTCCGTCTTCAAATGTGAAATAAAAAATAATTAATTATAGATAATAGAAAATGATTGATAACTCAAAGTAGGTATGCGTTAATTACCAGTGGAGTATCCATTTGAATTTACACTGTTTCGATGGTAAGGCATTATTGGTTTTTCATTCAATTCTCTAAAATATTAATGTTCATATAAATTGCTATGATATTTTAAACAGATAAAATATCGTCAAGTGTACCTCTTTTTATTATTCTCTGGATGTTGCATCGACATATCTTTCAATCCAGGCATTTCTTAAAATAAGAAGTAGAGGCAACATCTAACCCTGAAATAAAATGAATTAATATTTTTTTTTAATTTCAGTAATATTTAAAAAAATATATAAACCTAAATTTCTTCTAATAATACAATTCATATGTTGGTAGTCAAAACTATTAAGTATTATTTTATGAATTTGATTATAAATTTACTCTAATCATATAGCTAATTAGCAAACACTAACAAAATATTTTATAAAATAAATATATTTAAATAATAAATCAATATGTATATTGTAGTCTGGCATTTGATAATGCATTTTAGCTGATATTTATACTGTTATGAATATTATATCATTTCATATTCTATAATATATTAAAAGTTAATAGTCGTTTTCATCTCCCAATGATTCTTAATTAATTAGCCAGTAATATATCGTCGTATGGCACGTAAGGCAAGTTTCTGCAGCTTTCCCCAAACACACTCAACTATTTAGAGATAAGGTTTGATCTATTTAATTTTTTTTTCTATTCATTATAATTGTAAAATACCTATCACGTAAAGTAAGAAATGTATTAAATGTAAGAAAATCATGCTATTAGTTTGATGTAATCACAATATCAAGATCATAACACATATTGTGAATAAAAAACAATTCATATAAAACCTAAATTGTTTACTTCTCAGTATCCAAAATCTCAATAATAATCGGTTATAGTGACTTCAAAATAACGTTAAATGTGTATAACTTTTTAATAATGCAACATGTAAGAGTATGATATTTATGTTTAGAGTGTTTCAAATACCTATAAATTATTATTAATTATTTTTGCACATTGATTTGGTACAATGCAAATATAATACTTCTAAATCATTTTTTCAGATTTAAAAGGCAGTTAGGTTAGTTAGTCATAAGGTTGCCTAACACTTAAGCTTTTTTACTTCCAGATTTAGCAAAAACTACACAATATTTTCAAAAAGCACCTTACAACTTTTTAGAATATTATAGAACTGAATCAGTTATTCAAACCAGCTAAACCTCAAATTGATTACAATAATATAAAAATACAAACAGTTTAAACAATAATAATACCACTAACAAGAAACTATAGAAATTTAAAACAAATTCATAAAAAATAAACAAAATATTAAATATAAAAATGAAATAAATATAAATCGATGCTTTTGTCAGTTGAACAATTCATTTCAAAGTGTGAGATTTATCTTTTCACATCAAAGTTTATAACTATACGTATTATAATTATGATATCCTACAGGCTAAAATTCAAGCCAACAATAATAATAATAATAATATGATACTGTGGAAATGAAAAAAATGGCAGTTCAAATGAAATCTCAAATAAATCTAATAAACTGACTATATTAAGTCCATAATCAACTATGTTGAAATTAGTAAGTTGGAAACCAGATTAAACAGTTCTGGCTAGACATATTTTTTCAATTTATATCCCTTTTACCCATCATAACATCCTTAAGGGTTATTTTGGAAAATACTTTCCTAGTACTTCCCTAAGTAGTGTAAAGAATCTTTGAGCAAGATCTCAAATATCTAGAACAGTTTAGGCGCCTTTTCCACGAGTAGTTTTTTTTTTATACCAAAAAACCCGACCAAAATATAATATTTTCTAACTATACACCAAGTATCAATTTGGTTAGGTAGTACTTGGATTACCAGGTGTTGCCCTTGAAAACAATTTGTAGGAGAGTGCAACTCCCTTTGCATGTAAGTTCAATATGAAAGCAAAGTATTTTTAAGTGTAAGTTTCCCGCCATATAACGGTTAAAATATTTGAATTTAAAATATTATTTAATTCTCTGTTAAACATGTAATGGTTAAATAGAAATTGGAGACAATTTTATATTTATCGAACCATGAATAAATGTGTGCATGTGGTATGTTTACGTCATGCAACAAAACAACTGAACGAATGTCAAACTCTATGTTTCATCTATACGAATTTTTCCACTTCTAACCCCTTTACCCTTTTTGTGGTTGAATTTTGGAAAATTCTTACTAATTTGAAATATTTATTTTTATTTATGTATACTTAACGTATTATTATAATTAATTTACATATATCTCAATCGGTAATAATTAAAACCAACATATAATGTTACCTATAGGTAACCAATAAGCCCAGAGTCCAAAACTGTCATCGACCCTTAAAAATACGATTTTTTATCACTTTTAGTTATTTTAGCTATCACCCGATGTTGCTCGAGGTTTAAATTGCCAGTATTAAGATTATTTTAATGCAAAAAACACCAGGTTAACATTTTTAATTATTCAAGATATGCTGCAGACTATTATAGGCTCTCTAGAATCTAGATAATTTATATCACGTACGCTGTTTCTGTTATTGCTATAACGACAGATTATCGACGAATGTCGATAGACGACAAACGATTAATCTATAATTCTAAAAATACAAAATACACAATTCAGATAATTTAGATCACGTACGGTGTTTCTGTTATTGCAATAACGACAGATGAAACTATCACCGCCCCTTTTTGTAATTAAATGTCTCCCAATTAAGCTAGTAACTTCCATTGTCCCCCTGGATACCTCTATAGATATCGCCCACTTTGGGAAACACTGCTCTAGATCATAAAATAAAACTATTGCCTACATTTCTTATTCATAGGTTATGTTTTGAATTTCTAAATAGTTAATAGAATAATTAAGTAAAATTGGCAAAAATTATGCGACATTAGAATTTTATTGTTATTTTGGTTCTCATAGCGGTTCGAAACATTTACTAGGTACCTATGTCCTATACTGTAGGTTTTTTGTTGTTCGGCGTTGATAGAATTTAATCTGCCAGTATTATGATTATATGATGTAAATAATACCAGGTTGAAAGTTGTAATTAATAAAGATACACTATTGTATAGTAATGGTTCTCTATATCATTAATCGTAACTAACCAATCGTAGATATACAAAGCTATAACTTTAGTCTATTTGGTGCAGTAAGGAGTTAATTTTTTGAATTTCTCGACAATTTTTCGAGTAATTAAAGAAAAAAGAGCAAATAATATGATATTAGTTTTTTGATTATTACTTTGGTGGTCGTTAATTAGCGAATTGGAAAATTAGCTACTCGAAACATTTAATTGGCAGGTACTTTGTATCGGTCATCACAAAATCAACATAAAATATTACCTTGATCACCAACAAGTAGAAAAAATATAGGTTTGACTACAGCTCAAATGGTCATTAACCCTTAATAATGTGATTTTCGAAAAAACTTTTCTTATTATACGCATAGATCATAATACAAATATATCCTGAAAATCGCTAGCTATCAGAGTTTGGACTGTGTGTTGATTATAAATCGCAGTCAGTCAGACAGGACATATATACATGTATACAAATTATAGATACGCAGACCACTATTTAATAAAAAAATATCGAAAATAATGTCAGTTATTTTAATAAAATATTTATGTAATATCATTAATTGATTAACTAAAAATCAAAAAAAACTTTGAATAAATTAGTAATTATAAGCCTATATACAAAAAGAAAATATATCTTATTTTATAATTATAGTATTATTTTAAGGATATTTCGATGTATAACTTGATAATAATATTATTTATTTTATGCTAATTATCTTATGTTAACATAACAAAACGAACAATGTTTTATAAAATCTCAAATCAATTTATCAATCATATAAATAACTGCATACCTCTTTGTAGAGTAATTTTACTTATGATTTTTTTTAGTTATTAAAATACAAAAATTTTGAAGATAAATAATTATTAAACAAAATTTTTAAAACATAATAGTACCGGAACATAACGAATAAATCATATTATTACAGACCAATGGCGTCTTTTCAATTTTTTTGTGAGGGGGGTTCTAAAAAATAGATAAATAAATATATATATAAATATGTAAATGAATATTTTTTGCACCCACAATGCAAGTCGCATTTATGACTTAAACATTTGTTTTCTTCTGAGGGGGTGTGGGGTCGAGACCTGGTACCCCCTTCCCTAAAATACGACACTAATTACAGGATACTCACGACATCTTTAAAAATATTTTCACTAAATACTTTTATTCTTAAAATCAATTTTAACAAGCAAATTCTTAAAAATGTTCCATACTATCGTGTATATTTTTAGACTCATACATATTTAAATTCAAGCATAGAATGCTTAAGAGTATTAATTTGTTTTAAATCGTTATTTACAATGGTTTATAAGATATTAAATCTAAATAAAAATATAAATTAATAGTAGAATATACTCATACATTATACATATAAGTTTACAGAAATAAGACTTTCTCATTTTTTTAATATTATGGATTCCTGAACTATTAAACATTGCAATAGATACGTGTATTTTTAATAAAAAATATTAATCATTTACTATAGTATTAATACATTATTACTATGTTGTTGTGTATAATGTAAATCTCTAAAATATTTTAATTTGAATCGCCTAAATATTATTATTATTATCATTATGTTTCAGTTTTAAGAAAACCACTAACACACGGGGAAACTACTTTCGCATTGCTCAGACGACTGTCAGACGGCCTCGTTTATCGTTCGAAACAATTCATTACATTAACTATCAACAATTATACACTTAACAACAATAATAAAACTATAATCAGATTCTTTCACTTTCCTTGATATTGTAACACTTGTAAGTCAAGATATTTTGCAGTACCCTTTGTATAAACGTTATTAAATTCAATATCTTATAAACATACTTCATTAATAATACCTATGCAGTTGTTTTAAATTCGTTTTTATCTATACTTCTAATAACACAATATTATCTTTCATCTAAGAGAATGTGCGATTGGCATGCAGAGTATCGTCACCCATCCGGAATGTAGCTATGCTTGACACGGTTCAACTCTAGACCGGGAATACTTATCTAATGTATACCTATGTATATAACCAGTTATTTGCCGCTGTACCATGTTGTACGAACTTGTACAGTAAATTTATCATTTTGAAATTAAATTCATGCCATCTAAGTTCTAGATACAAAATGTTTAAAACATACCTATAATTACATTTAATGTTGTATAAAACTAAATACATTAGATCCTTGGTTATTCGAATCCTCGTTTGAATCTATTGAAACCAAACCTAGTTCGGATACGCGAAAGTTCGGATTCTGAAATTTTTCTTATACAAAAATACATACTTAATTAATAAAATACCTAACTTATGAAAATAAATTTAATTTGAAAAATGATTATCTACAAGTATTTATTGATTTTCAAGTTTTCATTTTAAAATTATTATTTATTACAGTAATATTACTGTACCAAATTAAAAAAAAAACACTAGGTAGTAAAATTAGATAACAAATATATAATTTTTTACTATCTGCGCTGTTTTAAATATATCAGAAAAATATTAGTGTAACAAGCATAAAATTATAAAACTATTAATACTACCAGCCACAAAAATAAATAATAATATTTATAACTTGTAATTATAATTAATAATTACATTTTTTTAATTATAACTTATCTGATCTGGCCATGTAACATCATATTGGAAATCATAATAGTATAAGTTATAAAAGCACTTAATTAATAACAAAAAAAAAAAAATAGTATAAGTATAAGAAAATTTAAAAAAATATGAATTTGAAAATATCAAGGTTTCATTGAGATAGTTACATATGACTCGATAATGTGGTTAATTTGTATACATTTATAAGTACTTAGCTGTACTCAGGAATCTTGCCGCTAAACAATTTAGCGTGGGACAAAAGCTACTGCTGCTAGGAAAGTCCCCGCTAGTTAACATTTGTAGTGGCCACTTTTAGTTAGTGTCCTATATGTAAAACCAATAAAATAACAAATTGACATCTAAAAGTCCTTCTTAATCTAGCGTGATGTAAACATCACGCTACAACTAACTACTAAAGTAACAACGGCGTATAATAATAATAATCTCGTAAAATTGAAATTTCATTAGGTACGTAAAATACCAAAGCGAGGTAAGCATTCATAAAAAGCTACCTGGTGTATTTTGTCACGTACAGATTTCAATCCGTCCGTTTCAACACGTATAAATTACTGAATATTGATTGATGAAATATGAAATAACGGCAGTTTTAACGTATACTGTTATGAATAAAATTGAAAAATATATGACTTGTTAGCAATAATAAATGGCATAGTATTGGTATTCGTTCTTTTCAGAATGAATATACTATTATACTACTATATATAATATATACTATATTTACGAGTATTTTAAATGAATATAAATATGTAAAAATTACACCAGTCTTAAATTATGTATTATTATATTCTGAAAATAACATTTTTGTTATCCATTACAGGCATATGTATATACAATTTCACTCGTACAAAATGGAGTTTATTAATACGGAGAATTGCGTTTGAATTGCATTTGATGGACCTTGGCATTATATTAACTATTATATGTTACCTATCCATTATTTATTTAGAAAATCATTAAAACAAGACAAAGTATGCAGACAAATGCATGAGAAACAATTTAATACATATTAGATGTAATAGTATTTTTGTGTTTTGTTAATGAATTTTTAAGTTCACGTATTTTATTATACCTAACGTTCATCAAAATTTTTGTTAAAACTAATTCAGACGGAGAAACATTTTTTAAGGTTCTTACCAGTATAAAAATAATTGACTTTATTGTATGCATAACAATGGTTCTACTATTTGCTGGAATGGATTATGGGTATATACTTCAATTCTTGTAGCATTACATTAATTTTTCCGAATACGTTGCCAAAAAATAAATTCCTGTGCGGTCATTATCAATGAAGCATTACCTTGAAACAAGTATTTATTATACTTAAAAGGTGGAAATGAAAACATGCAAATATATTTATGAAAGTCTTTTAAAATTAATTTTTTAATTATTATGAATTGGTACAGAGAAATATAGAGGTATAATATATAAATATTATGAACTGTGTTAAGCTACATCAGCCATTCTCGAAATGTAAGTATTAATATTAAGTATTTTATGTAAAAATAGATTTCAGTTAAATGTTTACGAATTCCTCAGAGCGAAGTTTTTCAGAGTTGTACTCATAGCATAACATAACTGCGCACATAGTATAAATATACTTAAGCCTATTCGATTTATATGGGATGATTTGAAAGTTGAAATAATATTGACAAGGTTTAGTCAGTTTGGAGTAAATCATTAAGAGAAATCGTTATCGTAAAAGTGTTTCTTATCGAAATTATTCCTCTCCGCCATGCAACAAGCAGACTTTTCGGTTCACGGATTTTTTTTTTTTTAATGCAGCATAATTTAGTTATGAGTTATGAATAATATAATACTAATAACTATAAAAATGAATTAGGGATATTAAAATTATAAACTTTCATTTATTACAATGAAGTTACGTTTGAAGGATAATATTATGAGTACCTAATACTTAATAATAATATAATATTGATGATATTGATATTTAAATTATGCCAATATTGTTGTTTGCAAAATGTTTTTTGGTTTTTTTGTATTGTTTATTATAAAATAAAATATTTTGTATCCATGCAGTTATAATACTTAAATAACAGAACATAACCGAATTTGATAAATTAGAAGAAATAAAATGATGTTGCCGCTTTAATGAAAATATAAGCGTTGAATCTATAGGTACAGTTTTATAAAATACATATACTAAAAAAATATAATTTATATGATTCATTTATACTACAATGTTTGTTGCTTTATGTTATCCATAAAGACGTAATTTCCCTGTCATATAAATTTACTCTATATTATTTGCATTCAATACTATTAAAAATTTTCATAATTAAAATTAAATTAAATAAAGTGTTTATTTTTTCAAAAAATTTCATTGTGCTTATTATTGGGAAATTGTATCGATTTATTAATTCAACAAACCGATTAGGGCCCCGGCCAACAACAATAACATTGTTTTGAAGTTACTCTTCACGTCAAGAGTACGTCGGTAAACATTTCAATTTTATTCTCGATGTATTGCAAAATATGATAATGAACCCATTATGCACATAAATTACATTCACTCGAATAGGTTATTTACCTATACCTATACAAGAGCTATTCCAACTTCCAACAGTTTAATATATAATACATGAATTCATATTTATAAGATAAGATATATTTGGATATGTGTATCGACGAATACTAATTAAAATAATTATTATTCCATGACGCAAATTCTCTTCAAACTGTTAAAAGCTCCGTATATCAGTTGGCAATAGAGTATACGGTATACCTATATAAGCTATAAGTTTATGTTAATAATGCATTACTGCAGCATAATACTATAGTGACATATTATTATATGCCACGAAATGAGTGAATAACAAAATAATAATGGATACCGAAGGTCATCAAAATGCCACACCTAACGCTGCGGCTCGTTCTGACATTCCAGAACGTTTTTCATCGGTATGATATTATACATGCATCGCAACCTGAATGCGTGTATACAATACTTATATATATATATATATATATAGATTCTATACCTATACATACAACAACGTACAAGATACCTATACTTCTATTATTATTAATTAACAAAAACAATATTATAGATACGATTTTACGCGCGTTGCCTCGATTAGGTATTTACTACGCAATGTGTGCTATTAGGTCCTTCGTTACGTTTTGCATAAATAATCGGTGTGTCCATAAGTATATAATCGATTCTTTGTTTATTTGTTTAGATATGTAGGTATTCATATGCGTATATGTATGTATTAAAATATATTACCTAATTAACCTAATGTAATTTCTTGTTTGGTGGCACTACTGAGGGTCTTCCTATTCCAATATTTTAATGTTATTTAAAAATGCTATTATCAAATTTACTGATTATTGTAAAAATAGATTGTAAATATATTCTTATAAATAAAAAAATATATTACCTATACTTAATACTTGAATGGAGTCGATTAGGTACCTAGAATCTATTACCCTATAAGCTGGAGTCTCGGATTTTTCACTCGGAATACGCACACAAAAATGGATATATTTACTTATAATCTATTATAGTACAAATGAATAATATAACAAATTACAATAGAACCGATGTGTACGTATAAAACAATTATAAGATATTATATAGACCGTTGACTCTCTCGGATTTCAGAAAGTTGCTAATATTATAATTATACATAATAATATATAAATGAGCAGAGGGCTGTTTAAGTCTCCGAGCGAGATTGTATGATATATTTTATGACCGCGATTTCGACGTTGCCGATAACGATGCAAACGATGGGCGATTTCGATTCGGCTTAAGGCGATCTACAACGTCATATTAAAAGGTGTAACTACATAATATTAATACATGCACATCTATTCGCGTGTATACATTCATATGCAGGCAAACATAGGATAGGTACATATCATACGCATACGCGTTGGTATATATCGAGGTGTATATATATACATAGTGAAAGGAATATTATATTTATGTTGCAATCTCCGATCCCGATGCACACGGATTCATTGACGGATACAACATATACATACGCATACAGCATACCTATCTACCTACATACTATATACGTAAACACTACATGCATACATACACGCATACACACGTAAATACTCAAGTGGATCTTAAAATAAAGTACCGCAGGAAACGGAACTACCGTATATCCGTGGGTAAACATTTTCGGGAGTAGGCGCACCTAAACTCCAAAGAGAAATTCGATGTGGGTTTTCTCGTAGACCGTAAACACGCAAACTGCAGTAGATATTTGTAACATACATAATATAAATGCAGATGCAATACCACTGATTATGAATATAATACATAGGAATACGTTTTGTTATATCGAGTTTGCGTGTGACACGACATCGCGGACGCAATAACGTCGTCGATGGCGTTTCGTTTATGATTACGTACCTTGAGAAAGAGTCACGACGTCGGAAGTCCACCGTGCACCGCAATATATTGAACGATTTTTCCGTGAGGATCATACGCGAATTGAGACTTGTGTACACTGGAAAACGCGTGTCCGAAAGATGTAGGAACAACTGTGTTGTCAAAGAGTTCACCACACAGCGTTGGCGACGGACAATCACTGCAGCGCTCGCCGTGTACAGCCAGACGATTCACGGTTTTCCGACGGCTGCTATCGCGTAGGTACGGGTCTGACGTCACTGGTGACGAATTCGCGACACTGCAATTTTTCACGGTAGCTATATGTTCTGTTTTTCCCACTTGGAGACGAGAGAATGAATGTGAGACGAAAGATGCACGCAAAAATATACCTGCAGTACGTGGATATTATATAGGTATATATATATATAATATATGTGTATATCGAAACCTACTGGGGCACAACTGATTGGAGCAGCTGAAAAACGATAGTTTGGGAAGTAAAACCGAAAAATTGCTGCTCGGCGTCCGTAAGCGTCGTTACTTATGGTGGCTGGGCCGAGATTAGCGGGGTGGCGGTGATCGGCTGCAGTAGGCAGATAGGCAGACAAGTATCCGTCGGCTATGTTCGCGGAGAAAAAAGAAACAACGAGCGGACGACGAGCTGAACGCGTATACGTACATGCACTGTACGCTCACCGACTCGCGCGGAGAGAAAACAACAGAAAAACGCGAAACGTCGTGGCTCGCGCGTCGACACTCGGCGTCGGTGGCAGCAATCGGTTGTGGTGGTGGTGTTTCGTGCGTGCGTGCGTTCGTGCGTGCGTGCGTACGCTGCAGTGTGTACCAGCTATAATGTAACTATACTATTATATTATTATTATTATAGTTGTGAAAGCCGCGGCCGCCGCGTCGGATGCGGGGCTACGGGAACGGGGCCCGGTGTCTGAAAATGTGAACGGCGGACAGGTGCGCCCGCGTGCCGCACCGGTCGTAGCGTACGTGCAGCGGACCCGCGCCGCCGCCGGTGTTCACGGTACCTTTCTCCCTGCGTCGTCCGTCGTGCCTGCCTGCCCGCCCCGTCATCGGTCGACGGCAACGATACGGTACACGATAAATATCATTGTATCTTTGTAGTTTGTACACGCACACACGAACGAGCGCACCGCAGTATCGCTGTGCGCCGCTCACCGAATACGAGACACATTATTATGTTATTACAATAATACCATTATTATACGTCTGTACGGCCGTTGATTTTGGAATAACATCATACCCGGTTGTTACCTTTTTCGTACGCGTCCGAATTCACTATATTCGTATTGAATCAATTGCGTGCGAGTCTAAAATCGTATTAGTATACCGCCGATTACTGCACTTCAATATCGGACCAGTTCATGTTGCAACTTGCAACGTTAGCACGCACAGTCAAACCGACTTATTTAAATTCGAATTAATACCAATCGCAATCTTGATACCAAGTGTGATCTGTTTACATTTGTTTTGTACTCTCGTAGTTGTTTCCCATGCGCATTTCAAGTATGAATTAACTAAACCGATTTGGGTAAACCGGATTTATATTAAACCGAATTAACAGCCGTTTACACGTATCTATTTAACTCCGGTAGTTAATTAATTCGAATTGAGTTAAATCGGTTCTATCTTTGCATGTAAAAATGTATAACTGTAGTAAGTATATTCTAAAATCATGGTACAACGAGCACATTTGCCCACCTATCGGCCCCAGTGATAACGTGAATAGATAATGAATGATCTATATTCTATGAATAACAATCGCCTTTTGTGAAAATCCAGGTAGCTACCCCTCATAAGGCTCAGTCTTTTCGATAGCAAAAATGACCTACCACATATATTTATTTTACAATTTAGTATAAACAAATCGTATCCTACCACAGTATATATATATAATTTTTGTAGCAACGTGGGGCGGGTATTCTTAAAAAAAGGTAGCTTCACAGGAAAAAAAAAGTTCGCGCCGCTACTGACCTATCACAGTATAATAAGCGTCGTACAATATCGTATACAACACGTGTATAAAACTACAGAACGCGATCGAGCTCTGTATGAGGTATATCCAATAATAATATTGTGTGGCTTACACGTCGGCTACATCATGCCACTGCAATGCCCAACCCGTGTATGGTTAACGCTGTATAGACGTATAATATACCATGCTCGGCAACGCAGTATAATATGGGTAGATACTAGTTACTACAGTACAACGTTTTTATACGCACCTGTACACGTCGACGTCTCTTTGCCTATTTGGCAGTATACGTACCTGTGCGAGTATTTGATAGAGCCACCTATGTAAATCTTTGTAAATTATAATTTATAAGTAGGTATCAAATTAAAATATATAAAGCCATAAAGGTATCCATCACCTTGATTATGTACACCTTGGTACCTACCTATCTAAGCTTCAAACTTAAGATCGATAATTACACAATACTATCCTTGTGTCTCGAATGTATTACCTAGTGATGTTTTATTAAAATTAATCTATGTAAGTACATCTTACTTCCTGCCTCTTTCACTCGTAATAGTTTTTCCCATAGATATATGCAGCTATATAGATATCTGTACCGATGACGGACCACGGTTAAAGATCTACCTTTAACGGCTTTGACCGGTTAGATTTTAATAGACCAATAAAGCAATTATATAATTTAGCCATCGCTGTATCCCTGTAAATGGTGTAACTCCCCCTAGTTCCTAGCATGTCCCAACCTATCGGAAGTCTGGAGTATCCACGTTGTTTTATTTGTAAACAGTATTTTTATTTTATTCAGTTATTTTACACATTAATTCAAAAATAATATATGACGAATTTGTTAAAGATGATATTTTAGGTGCGCAATCATGATACACCCGTTTCACCCAGAGTGCCAATATTCGGGGAACACTGGCCCTGTATAGAAAGATCACCGATAGCAAAATGAAAAAAGCGTATAGCAAGTAGTGTCTACGATTATACGAAATGTTCGTTAAAAGTCTCGAAATAAAATCGCAATTAACCTAATTACGTTTATAATTGTATATGGGTACTTGGCACTTGGCAGATGCATCTTCGTATGAAGAACCGCTTTCCAGAAATGTAACAAACTAAATATTTCTGTATATAACAGTATAATCTGAAGCTCATTTAAGGAGGGGGCGAATTTTAATCATAGTATTATAGGTACTAGCATGGACATAAATGAAAACATATTTCCTAGTGCAGGGAGGTTCAAATTTGTTCTAATAATAACTACACATTTATATTTGTTTTCGTTTAAAGTGTTTTTTAATAATATCAAGGAGTTCAGACACATTCTCACTTCAATAATCCTTTACACATCAACATTTAGGGATAACATTTTTCGAAAATTAGTTACAAATAAATAATAATCCCATTCTCAAATTTTTTCTATTTACATCTATAAATTATTTGACCAAATAATTCTTAAACTGTTTAGAAAAAGCCTAAAAATAAATATTTCGAAATCTTTAATTTTAATAGTTAGTTTTTAATAAGGTTTTTTTATTTTTACTAAAGAAATGATATAGTTCTTCGTTCCTCATTCATTAATCATTATCCAAATTGAAATAGTATATTATTACTTATTACTTAATAATTTAATATTCCTATTACACTATTGTTAGCATAGATACCTACAATTCAATTATTTATTATTTATTTTTGTGTAATATATATATATATATATATATATAATGAAGTGATAAGAATTAAGAGTAAAGCGGTGCTACTTGGCCGTAGGATCATAGATTTTCTGGGATAAACGATTTTAGTCTGTTATTGTAAGTATAGTAAAAAAACGATAACTATTTATAATAACAATTATAATTTGTATTTATAAGTTAAGTTATAACTATAGGACTTTATGCTCTAAATAACCATAAAATATGCTTGCATTTATACCTTTATATATATATTCTTAGAATGTTTTATTTTTCATCAAAGACCTGGCATTGCGAATTTATTTATTATTAACAAATATTATTTATTATTTTTAATCCTTCTTCAATCTTCTCAAAAAAAAAAAAAATAAATAAATAAATAAATAAAACAAACATTTCAATCATAAATACATATTGTGTTTATGAATTTAATCCATATGTTCGAATTTTGAAAAATATTTAATCATATCAATCATTTACTTTGAAAATTCATATTAAATATAGTGTAATACCTATGTGTAAAATGTATAAATATTTACTTCAAATACAAATATAACAAAATATGCCCTTTTAGGGAAAATAGAGCTAAATATGTAAAATAATTGCCTTAAACTCCTATTACTACGAAACTAATTTCTATAGAATTTTGTTTCAATGATTATTGACAAAAATGCATACTCCTATAAATCTCTAGCCATAATAAGACCAATTTGTATTGAACATATTGTTATTTAAATTCGATAATTTATATTGATAATTAAATAATAATAATTGATGAGATATACTAAAGAATACCTTTTTTGTGTCATTTATTAAGTTTGAAGTTTTAACTTTAATTTCGTAGTCATTATTCATTAATCATTATGTTCTATGGGCTATGGCGCTTAAGTCCAAGTAACAAAAAAAGACCTAAGAGGGGCGATCACCACGTCCCCCCTCAAATCTGCCACTGCTATAAAATATAATATATATATTCATATATCAAGTTACTCGGTTCACCCGGTAGAATTAAAACGAAGGATGATTATTTCATTTTCATTCGTTTTGCTATATAAAAGTATTTGATTTGTCTCTTTTTGTGTAGATGATTCAAACGATTGGCTGATTATGTAGTGCTACTATAGGTTACTACAATAATAATAATGTAGTATAAAATACCGATTATTCTAACCCACGGTTTAGTATTGTGTAATGGAATATCTAGGTACTTTTGATTAGGTAGACTCTAAATAAGTACCTATAGCAAACATTAAATTCTTAAAAAGTAAAATATGAAAAACATTAGTTATAGTACTATATCGATACTATTCTAAAATGCAATTGATTCAAATTGGTCAAAAAATTACAAGATAAACAGAATAAATATAAACTATTTAGAAGATTAATTTAAACATTTTATTATAATATACCTATGTTTGCATATACATTTGCATATTTACTTATTGCATTTAAGTATAAATTTACGAAAACAATGCATATTTTTTTGAAGCATTATACATATTTTAGATCGTAAACAATTTTATAATTAACTATTGTCTATTTCAAATGCTTTGAAAACATTTTTAAAATATTTTAATACATAATTCAAGGTATAATATAGTCCAAACAACCATGAGTTATGATCCCAGATTTTCCATTAGTTCTTTAATAATTACCTAAACTATAGGGTGTGAGTACTCGGTACAGATACATATTATAGGTACATGATTTTTGTTAAGTTGGAGCATGATGATATTTTCTTAAAATTGTTAGAAAACGTATTTTTTTTTTAGCATTTAGCAAGGATAATGGCTTTATGTACTCACGTACAAATATGTAAATATCTATTAGACTATTAGTATTATAAACGTATATAATAGAAAAGTATAAAAATATAATATATATAAGTATAAATATTAAAAAATTGATGTAAGATAGACCTTTTAATACTCCTCCTGAAAATGCACTGTTTCAATTTATATAGGAATATTATTAGTTTCTGTTTAATTTATCTTTCGACTCAGTTATTATTAGATACATAATTTAATAGGTACACTAATTATTATAGTGGCTAATATATCTACGTAATAAAACTACCTACCTATGTATAGCAGAGTGTGCTTATGTACCAGTTAAATACTAAAAGTAATTTTTTAAGTATTAAGTAACTATAATTATTTAATATGATTATATTAAGATTTGCTTTTTATAATAATTATTACACATGTTGTATGATTTATTGATAACTATAACTATATTGACTATCCATTTAATACTAAATAGGAAAAAGAGAAATTTTTTGGATAACTTATGATTTATTTTTATTATTATTATTTTGAATTTAATTACACAAGTTATTTTTAAAAACCGTGTAAGAGCAAAAAAAAACAATTACTTTTTAAGAGGGAAAATAAAAGCGACAATAATTGTAACTGTAGATGGTTTTAATTAAAATACATATTTTAACTCAAAACTCAAAAGTTAATTCTGAAAAAATGTATTACATTATAAATTTATAACCAATAGACTCAGTTACAATTGATTATAAATAATGATGAATGATGATAATAATAATATAACAATAAAATACAAATAAAATAAAAATAAAATTACTTACAAACAATATTTTTTAATTTTCAGTATAAGCACTGTAAGCCTATTTTAACATTTTATTTAAAATTAATATTTCATTTTATTATATTTATACATTATTCAATAAATTATAATAATAAAATAATTATTAACTTAATAGTTTATTAACAGTATGAAAAAATAAATTTAATTATAAAATGTGAATACCTACATTACAATGATGGAATTTTTAAGTAGGTCCTGACGTCCTGTAATGTTAAATGTTGCTTCTAAATTTTTTAATTTTCATAATAATTTGATTACTGATTACTGATTAGGGATTAACTATATTATTTACGTTCTAGCATTAGCCCTAACATTATTTTTTGAACCGAGATTATAATAATATTGGATAGTTGTTATTGAATCTAAATGCACGTAACAATATTAATCCTGATTCCTGGCCATTAATTGACTGAATGTCTGAATTAAATTTTTCTATTTTAGAGTTAATTATGGAATATGGTTGCAGTAATCTAAAAAATAACTTTTTCTGTTACATCGTCATATGACAAATTAAATAGGTACCTATTTGCTACATATAACATATATTATATATTTTAAGCACCTATGCATGCTTTATATTCAAAATCAACGGCTTATCTTGGTATAGTAATTTCATAACATAATTCTTAATCGTTTCATCAAATTTATCCAGGAATTTCGATTTTAGAAATCGAAATATATATTTCGATATTAGATACTAGATACATCTTTTATGTACCTATTTATAACGTACTATTAAATAATGATTAGGAAATCCTGGTTCTGATAAAAATTATTTATTTAAATTTTCTATGCGTACAAAAATATAAAAACTTATTCTAAATTCTTATTTTTTTCTTTTATGTTTTTTATTATTGTTTTAAGTTACTTCATGGAAAAAATGTAGGTACAGATTTTTTATAGTGAACATTGCTATTTCTGGCTATTTTCTCAACAACAATAAAACACACTGAATATAAGTTAACACAAAAAATACCATATTTTTTTTACTACAATACAATCGATATTTATTGATGTAACCAATACCACTATATGCTAATACCAAGACTTACTTCCTTGAGATTTACCAGAATCATGATATTAGTCATATTCTACAAAATATTTTATGATGTAGGTACATAACTGTAAAATAATAATATTTCAACTTGCAATTTTTTTATTCTCTCAGTACTTAGTTTTGATATTAATTAATAACGTTGTTGTATAACTATTTTCATCACGATTTCGTTATAAACACAGTAGCGTTTGTGAATTTTCTGATTAAACATTAAATCATACTAATATAGTAGGTAATATCATATTACTTTATTTGAAAAAGGATCAATCAAAATCCATTTTCTTTAATAATATGTTAAAAATCACCTATAAATCTTTTGTCGAACGATTCAAGTTTTATAAAATGTTTTATTTTTAATTTTCGAAATGCTTTAGCTTAAACATTTTTAAGTTTAATTAAGTAAGTACCAGATAACCTACCTAATTTAAGATTTGTTTTTTTTTTTAATAATAAATACAGGCATATTATTCTATTTTTATCTTGTATAATACCATAAATTCACCAACTTTAACGTACCTGTAAAATATTTAGTATTATTATATTTGGTATATTTTTAATTATACATACTTACATAACAGACCTCAAATATTTATTTATGCATTTTCAAATTAAAGATCTTGATGTAATTATATTTTATAATGTATGGTTGTTTTTTAATAATTTTTCTTATTGTTATAAAAATTTTTTTAAATGATATCTCTTCTTTTCGTGTTTTACATCACGATTTATTTATGTCCTTCATACCAAGTAGGTATATTCGAATCTCTATCTCATTTTACACAAATTTCCATGTCTGTTTATTAATATTTTTATATATATATATATATATATTTCCTTCATTGCAAATGTAATAGGTAGGTCTTAAGAAATGAATGCAATTTAGGAGAATACATTGACGGTATATTATTTGTATTTAAAATAGCCAATCATTTCATATCTTTCGTATTAGCTACGTATATGTGTAAGCGATGTGTCTATGTAGGTAATATAATAAATATTGGTGACGTATTGTGTTTGGTATTTAAAGATTATACTAAGGCTATGAGCTAGTTGATGACGTTCGTGCCTTCCATGTAAATCCAAGAACAATAGATTTATGATAATATTGTCCCAGTATAAGAATAATAACAGGAATGTTTTTATATCTAATAAAAAAATTATATTATAACTCTTGGTTTAATATTTCCTCTCCCTTTAAAATAATTATGGACTAGTAACTAGTAACTATTAATTATTCTATTACCGATATAGTTACTATAATATTTTTACTAATTTTATACAGCTCTCATTAGGTACTTAATTAATACATTTTTATTCGACAGTTAATGATTATTAATGTTTTATTTTTTTTTTTCATTTAGTCCGAAATAGAATTTTTAAGTAAATTTGTTTCATTTGGCTATTGTGAATACTTTATGGTGTGCTTTTTTACTTAGGATGAGCAATAACTAATGATAATATAAATAGATGTATAATTATAACTTATAAATTATAAGGCATGTTTAAAAATTATTACAAATATATGTGTACTTTACTCACCAAACACATAATAATTATGTGCCACTCCAACCTCCCATTTATTATCATTGGTTTTGTGAAAATAATTATCTACTGTAAACTAGCAGTAGCTAAATGTAGCAGAAATATTGGAAGTGCACTTACATGTAATTATTTAAATGAATTGTTTTAATCCTACCTACCATATGTAATACCTACAGCCGGAAATGGTGTATTACAACTTACTTTCCATTTTTGAAACATTTTCTCAAAAACCAATAACACTTTGATACTATATAATATAAATATATAGTGTATTCATCATATTCAATTATTATAACGTACAAAAAAAATAAAGTAATAATAATATTTACCTCCTATTTGGGAACACTTTCTAAGATTTTATCAAATAATAACTGAATGATATAATGATTTTGTGTATTGATAATTTTATTGAGGAAAAAATCAGTGTGGTAAATATCTGATATTAGTAATTATTAGCATTTAACATATTTTGTATAACTATACAATTTTTACCATTTATAACATATTTGTTATACATTTAAATACATTTTATTGGAAATTAAATAACCTTATATGTTTTTAAATTTGAATATGATAAAATTTGTAGATTATACCACAATATTTTAAGGATAATTATACTTTAGTACCTATATAATTTTTTTTATAGGAAAATTTGAATGTAAACAAAAAAATAATAAATATTTTACCAAATATATATACAATACATATAATATTTAATGTTTCTAATAGAAAAATTAGTATGATTATTGATTTTCATTCTCTGATCATTTTTAATTAATACCCAGTAAAAGTAGTAGTATGATTTAAATTTTATGATAAAAAAAAATAAATATCATGTATTTGTGTTATTAATATCCTAATAAAATAGTTATTTAATATGTATCATGTTACCATAAATTGATGAACTACAATATGAATTTACATCTTTGGTGAAAATTTAGAGTTTCATAGAAATGTGCATATTACGTATATTATGCTTGACTTGAAATAAAATTAAAGTAGTAATGTAAACATAGGTAGGTATATAAGAGTAAGCGTCCCTCAAGTCCTGATATAAAGGAATACTCCACTTTCTTTCTAAGTTTCAAGTAATTGTAAATAAATTGTAATTATCATGACACTTAAAATTTAATTATTTTAAGATTTTGTATATTTTATGTTAACTGCTGCACTAGTGCTGAGTCTCACTTCAAATAAATTAAATCATAATTCATCAGTTATAAAATGTCAGGATTATTATTAAAACATTCACATTAATGAACGAGACAAAAATTAAAAGTCAGTTTAACTTCATGTAAGCCTACTTCAAATAATCAATTTTAAAGATTTTAGTAACTATATATATATTATATAACATATATTATAAAAACATAAAAATAAAATTAAAATAAAAACATTGGTTTGAAATTTTTAATTGAATAAATAATATCATTAGTAAGATTCTAAAAACAAATTATTTTTTTGGTTTCTTTAAATAGTTTTCATGTCCTCTTATGAATTTAACTGGAATTTTATATTGATCTGAAAATAAAATTAAGTATTACAGTAAAATGTGTGAAAATGTTTTACAAAATAATTTTTTATGGTTGACAAGGATATATTTTACTAACTTTAAAATTGATTGCTAAAAATTTATATAATAATAAAATGTTTTTGGATTGATTAAACAAATCCTGAATGTATTATTAGTAAATATGATTGTATGAAACATTTTTATTTAGATTATTATTTAAAATGTTTACTTATTTTATAACATTTTAATGATTTTTATTAAAAAACTATTATAAGTTTCATAGAAACCTTCTATAGTTCATGAATAAAAATAGATTCATAAAATAAAGAATACTAGATCAATTAACAATTAGACTCTGCAAAATTGTTTTTTTAGATCAAAGAAAATATGACAGGATTAGATTTTTAGATAATAATCACTAATTAAACAGTTTTTTTTTACCGAGCAAATTCAATTTGAAATCACATTTAATTTGGAACATATTTTGATATAAATTACAAATTATCCATGTTCTTTATAAAACAAATACCTGTTAATAATTTGTAAATAAAGAGAACTTGAGAGCCTTGAATTTGAACTTGTCTATTTTGTGCGCTTGGAATATCATTGATAGTTGTACTAGCAGCCACACCATGTTGACATTCTTTACTAAATTTTATGACATCGATGCCATATAGCTCTAAATTATTGACTAGAGTTACCTGTGATAATGATAGAACAATCAATTAGTTTAAAGATAATATCACAGATTATAAGAATACAGATGATTCATATTCTTATGCTGCAATGTAAATTGTGTAAATTGAATGATAAAAGTGTATCACAAGAAGAAAAACAAATTAATAATGTTAACAATTATATGTAATAAACATAGTCTTTGTATTAACTAATTTATTGTTCTTTAATACATTTTTGAAATAAATAATTATTTGATCCATAATTATTTATTTATTTGGTATAAATGTCCAGGGGGGCTCAAGTACAGTGATAATAAAATATATAATAATAACATTGTTAGAATAAAGATACAAGTACATAATATTAAGATAAATTTATAAAATATAAAGATATTTTAGTGATTTGAATTAGGGATTAGGCTGTTCAAAACAGTGCTTTAAGGAATACAAATCATTCATAGTAAACGAATCAAATTATTTTAATTTATTGCACTTTCTGGCTATTCGATCAATAGAGTTATTATTGCCGTACAATCTTTGATGAAAAGGGATTTAAAATGTGGGACAAGAGCGTGAGTGAAATTTAAGAACATGGAAGTTTATAAACTGTAATAGTTCTGGACAAGATATAACACCATTTACTAATTTAGATAGAAAGCAGATATCTGTATATTTCTGTCTATTAAGAAGGGAATCTATGTATTATTATGGTAAAATGTTCGGTGCCATAATGTATTTCTAGAATGTGGTCACTCTGATCACAGAAAGTTGGTCACGCTGCATAAAAAATATGGAGTTTGTTTATATTTTTAGAAATGGCGAAATGCACCATCTGACGGACTAAGATTCAATGGACTGGAAATGAGCATTATTTTGTGTTCCTCAAATATTTTTTAATTTGGTACACAACTTTGCACTAGCGCCACATGGGTGAATTATTGTTAACAGATGTTTATGCTATCGTCATGCTAATTTTCATAAGTTTCAAAATGTTGAATCTTTTAAAAATATATCATTAACACGTCATCATTGCTTTAGTGGTAAACCGTGTACTAAAATGGGTAGGGTAAGCATAGAAGAGTAAAAACATATTCTGCAGACCTTCCCCCTGTTACCCTCAAACCAAGTCGTTGCCAGTCCATTCTATCTTTTCCATAATCTGTATATTCATATAGTCTGTGATAATATTAAGAGTAATATTTTGCATTAATACATAGTTTAATAATTAGATAATAATTTATTTAATTATCAACAAAGTAATTCAATACATAAAGGTAGTGTTTGTTATTATTTTATTAGTAATTATTAATTGTTTTACTGATTAACAATTTATAAAGACATTTGGTATGAATGTTGTTAATGCCTCGTTTTTCATCAGTTATAAGTGTTATAAAAATAATTTTCTAATACTAATGTAATTTTTAAATTAAAATTGTCAAAACTGCAGAAAAAAAAAATTATTTAAATATTTTGTTTGATATGTAAATATACATTTTGCCATATAGTAGATTCGAATAGAGTTTTTTTTGTTCCATTTTAGTGCACTTATTTATGTATAAACATTGGCTTAAGGAATCCCCTTACTCCAAAATGCTTACTATGTCTCAGAAATTATTACCAAATTTAAAAAATATTAAAATATTGTATAGATTAGTAGATTTTTTTTTAATAAAATTATTTATTTTTTTACATTTATAAACACTACCATAAAACATCAGATTCAGTCATTTGTAATATAAGGTTAGAATTTGCCTAGAACAATACAAAAGTATCCAAAAACATTTATTATAGATTATAAAATTCACCACTTCGTTTTAAAGGGATTGTAAGGCATGATTTGCTGTCCCTGTCTATCACACACGAAACAGGAATTTAGACGTTTTCTATTTCCAATGAACCGATTAATCAATTAAGGTAATAAGAATTTTGAAAACTGATTTAAATTCGTCGTTAAGTCTACTTTAAATCGACTTTCTCACTTTTTTGATTTTATCCCCCAACATTTCACAAAATAGAATTAAACAAATTAAAAACATAAAAATCAATATAACTTAGTTTTTGGGTATGTTAAATGCAAAATTTAAAAATGTAAAAACTTAACGACAAATGTAAATCAGTATTTAAAATTTTTGTCGCATTAATTAAATAATTGGTACATGGAAAAAAGAAATTGTCAAAATTTCTATGTTGCACGTGTAATAAACACAGAAGATCCATGGATTACTGCAGTGTTGTAGACTATAATAGTAATTTCAATTCATGCCTTATAAATTATAACACTATTAGTTCAACAATATTTATCACATTTCAAATTTACTACAATGCTCATTACTTCAATATTTTTGTATACAAACAGTAAATTGGTAAAATTGTTAAAAGTATTAAAAAAATAAAAATAATAACAAAATAGAATGAACAAATAATATGAAATGTTTTTTTTTTTAAGATCGCATAAATGGTTCATTATGCTTACAAGGCTCACTTTGTGCTGGTTCCAAAGTGAGGGTTATCAGTAGCGTCCACTCTACTCAGTGTTGGGTAAGTTACTTTTTAAAAGTAACTAAGTTACATTACAAGTTACAAAATAAAATAGGTAACTTAATTACTTGTGGGTTACTCAAGTTCAAAATTATGCGTTACGTTACATTTTTTACACGTAACTAGTTACAATGACGTTACTCTTATGATATTTAAGTTTCATAAAAAAAAGTCTATTTTAAATCAATCTTTTTTTTATAATTATTTTATACAATAATCAATCTTTATATTTATTTTTTACAATAATGTATTTTCAAAATTTTGATCAGTTAATTTAGCTCCTTTTTTTTGTAAATATATCTCCAGCTACACTAAAGAGCCTTTCAACTGAAGTGCTTGAAGGGATGGCTTATTAAACTTCATAAAAATTTGTAGTTACTAGGCAACAAGAGAAAGGACTGGCCCATGAATAGTACCACAGTATATATCCCCCCCCAAAAAAAAATTAAATTTATAAAGTAACGCATTCTTCTGCTAAGTTACTTCTAAATAATTAACGTAATTACTCTTCCGTTACCCAAAAATAATAATAACGAAGTTACCATAACGTTACTGAAAAGTGTAACTACGTTACAGTAACAAGTAACGCATGTTACGTTACTATCCAACACTGACTGTACCCATGTATATCTTTAATATATATATATATATATATATATATATATATATATATATATATATTATATATTGTACATGTATTTAGAGGTCCGGGGAAATGGTTTTCGGTGCACCAACTCGGCACGCTAATGAGCCTAACACAAAAACACTGCTCTAGGCAGATAATATTATTATGTCAATTATTTCTGTTGCATCTGTACTATTTGTTTCATAGTGAACGTTAAAGATACGAACTAGCCACTTTTCAGATACCTATTTCCTCAGATTTCAATCGAATTGCAACGTTTACAGTAGACCAACTCGTGTTTGCTAATCTGTGTATCGTATTCATTATACTTATGTGCTATTTGTAAAAATTGATAAAAGTTTAAAAAAAATAACACTTTCAGACAAAGATCCATCAACTAGTGATAATAGGTACATAATAATCATATGAAATAATTTTTTTTCGATTTTTACACAATTACCTTAGATATCTTATATACTATATAATATATATACATTTACCTATTACAATACACACTTGTCATAATTATTAAAACTAGTATAATAATCGTTTTCAGTGAAATGAAACTTCGGATGGATAATACATTGAAAACAATTAATTGGATAGTATATTAGTATACGATCAGGACGTTAAATCATAAATTAATATTTATAAAAACCACTTTGTCAGGCATATTTAGGGTGAGGACGGCAAAAATACAAGTACGTGTCAAAATAAAAATTATTTTTTTTTCAATCAGTATAGAGTGCTTTACAAAACAATATTACACATTCTATCGATGGACATACCATCATTGGTATAAGCAATACTTACAAAATATATACCTACTTTGAATATTGTAAATATAAATGAAACATTTATGAAATTGATGATAATATACAAACTTACGAGACAATTTAATTTAATTTAGTTAAATAATTAGTTTTTATTACATTTAAAATACATAGTACTTACTATCAATTTTTTTTTTTTTGATCATATTAATTTTATTAAATATAGTATTTTTATGTTGGATTTGTTATTTTTTTATTTTTAGTGCATTATATTAATTCTAATTTTGGTCATAACAACTGCTTTGTACTGCTTTTGAGTTATACACGCTACCAGGTAATTGATATATATTTTTTTTTTACGAAGAATTTTTAAAAATACCATTACCAAACTGTATAATAATAGTCATCGTTCGTAATGCAAAATTACTTTGGTTAAACCATACACTGTAGTACAGTACACGACACGTCATGTATAATATAAATAATATAATGTCTGATTCAAACAGTCATTTCAAACAGTTTATATGATAAATAACGCTTTTAGCTGTGTACAATATATTTATTTATTTAATAAATAGAGATGTCTGCCCAAGGGCAATGAATATTACGCATAGTACGAAGCAACGAGGCGCTTAAAACACAAGTAAAATATAACAAATAAATTATAAAAAAAATAAGAATTATACAAAAATTCAACCGCATGGCTTATTTGCATTCCTTTGACATTAGGTTGACCGAAAAGAACAAAAAAATGCAAAAGAACCATAAGTCCATGATATTATATAGATCTGGAAACTATAAACATGCAATTTTCAATGTTAATTGATAATGGTTTGATTGATAAGGTAACCAAATAATAAAACCATTTTTGACTATGGAAAGAATGAGAAAACGATGTAAAATTATACTACCAATATGATTTGTTTTGAAATGTTAGGTAAAAGTTCTAAAGAATATCCTGCTATTTCGAAATCATCTCGGGAAGTCATTTGATTTGAAAAAATATATTAACACTTTGACGATCATCAGTTCAAAAAGTATTGCTATGCAGTGACACGTACCTTCAGATTTATGCGTTTGTGGTAACTTCGGAATAATTATCACTTTTAGCATTATTTATGATCTCAATATTTTTGTTTGTATACTTTGTATGTTGATATTTATTTTTACTTATGCTGTCATTCGAAATAGGTTTGTTTATGTTAACGAAAAATCAAATTTTATTACACTCTTATTATTACCATAAGCTTTCTTTTACCTATTCAATATTTATTGCTCTTCTTAAGGGGGGGGGGCACTAACGTGATAAATGACTGACCCTACACAGACATTATACATTGGTTTGATACTGCGGTTTTTCTAGGTTTGAATTTTATTGTATTGTTATACATTTATATAGTTTTTTTTTTATTATCAAATAATAAATGATTAAATTTGAAATTATTGGCTTAAATGATTATATTTTAGTTATCTCAATATTCAGTTTGTATTAAAAAATAAATTGTGTAATAAAGCAGGAATAAACTATTAATATTAACAAATATTCGTTTCGCACATTGCGGTGCGAAATGTAATAATAGCTGTAACTTTAATGAGAACTAACAACACAAAATTTAAAATACTTATTGTACTGTCCGAATCCAAAAACATAACTTTTGAAAACCAAATTTATCTATTACCGCATTATAAAACCCTACAGGTCCCAAGTACTATAATATTTATTCGATCATTTAACAACAAAAACAATGGCAGTGGCAGTTCGTACTAGACACGTCGAATCTGTTTTATAGGTATACAAAGATTTTGCAACAGAGATTATATTAATATATTATTCAAGGGCATATCAGCTCAAATATTGTAAATTTAGAGTGAGTCACGAGTGACAGATATATACACCTATTGTATTCATATCATATACACTGATATAACTTTTTAAAAACACAAATTATGCGCATTAATATATTTTATCGTGTTACTTTCAGATGATCCCTCTATACTACGTATAGTTGACTTGACCCCTTGTCACTCATAGAGTATGCGTTTATTATAATTTTGTTAACCATTGCATTATCCGGATAATTGACTTGATGTGCAAATATATATATATATATATATAGGTTTCAATTATTTACGACACTCATTAAGTAACCATTCGTTACTTGATTTATATTTGCACATTTAACAAAATCAAATGGTAGGTAAAAAAAAAAAAATTGTCAAAAAAAAAAAAAAAAAATAACGTCACAGAAATTACATAAAAAATAATAATACAGCTAATCATAAGAAATAGCGGCAATACATTAGATATATATTGAAATATATCAATGCTACTTAAACATAACAGCTTGAAAGTATGAATGTAAGTACAACAAATGTTTTGATAAATGTAATATGTATCGATATAGAAATTTATCGAAATCCATCGTAATTCATATAATCATGATTGTTAGTAGGTACCTAGGTAATATTATAATAAATGTACAATAGCTGAATTACTAGTCTTGTCCGGGATAAATTTTACTATTTTAGATAAAAAAAATTAAAAAATAAATAAATAACTGGTCAAAAGATCTACACAAATTAAAAACAATTTTTACATGCTAATATGAACAATTCAATTAATTTCTCAGGTGCTTTTAATGAACTGCTTCTTCCACATGTGAATAACTATATGTTGTACTTATACATAATACATTAATTATTATTTTAGATAACAGATTGTAAACAATTCTCTTAAAAAGAAAAACATATAGCAAACGTTGTAAATGCTAATGATATTTATTTGTATTAATTTACATGTAACTACAATGTGTATCAATCGGTTATTATTAAAATCAACATATTATTAAACAAAGTAAAATATTTTTCCTAAGGTACCAAAAGGGGAAAAAATATATATATTATCCAGTCCAATGCTAAAAATTTTTACGACCTTTAAAAATTCGAGTCTCGAAAAACCCTTTCTCATCCTATACCTACTTATACAACTACATTCCCTCAAAATGTAAGATTAATCAATATGGTGATTTGGATTGTACGCCAAATAAGTCAATCAATCAACGATATTTTTATTTTAAATTGAATTACCTACCGTTACCTGCTACATTATATAATGCCACGTGATTGATTTTTCTCAGTAAAATTGATTTTACAAAAATTTATCGAAGGTTTCGAGAAGAAATATTTTTACCGATGAAACGCCGAAACCCAAATCTAATTTTGGTAGAAACGAGACTACACGGTGTATTTAAGAATAAAATAAAAACAGTGCATACAACGATCAATAAGTAATCAAAGTCAACATGGTAAAATACAACTCTCACCGTGAAATTGTTTTTCGACAGCAACTGCTAGGCTTTCCATTGGTGGCCATTATTATTAGTCGAAGAACGAAGTATTTTGAAAATAATTGTTTCTGTACCGAGTCAGTCGAATCACTCACTGGTTAACTATATTTTAATGTGAAACCAAGTACATGTAGGAGAGTGTAATATAACAACCATCATGGTGGACTTAGACTTGTTTTAGAGGAAGGAAAAAGTTCCACTCTATAATTCGGTTAGAATGTCAACGACGACAATCGCCGACGTACATAAATAATAGTAAAACACGGAGGAATTACAAAACCAATAATTTCAGTCGTGAGTCGATCTCGAATGTGAATGTTTTGAGTTTAATTGAAAAACAAGTCTGACAATTTGAAATCAATGAATTGAAAATAATTTCCAATTATTATAACTCATAAGACTTTATCGGTCAAAATAATTTTTATTACAAATAAATAAATAAACATAATATAAAGTAATATAATTCTTGGCGTACACTATACATGGCTTAAAAGGAGATAAAAAAATCAAATCAATTTATTCATAAGCGTTCTTTTTGGTGACCATTTAACATCATTAATAATAATTATACTGTTAAAAATAAAATTATTTTTAAATGTTAATAATAAGTTTTAGGTCCCTATTACGTCTTAATAATAAAATATACTCGAAATAATAAAATTATCAACGCGTTAAAATAAATGTGTTCTGGACGTAAAAATGAATTATCTAATTTTTACGAGAATAGATCACAAGAATGAAAAATCAGAGGGTGCACATAGATGCTCGCATGCATGCATAGTTATTTGCGGATGTAACATCATCACTAAAACGCGCCACAAACCTGCAATTTGTAAACTAAAAGTAATACTACGTGTGACTGCGTATGGCACTATACAAAGTAATAATACTCGGTTCGCAGCAATGAGTTATTATAGCTGAATCTGTATTTATTCGGATGTTTTCATGTCCCTACCGCATTGTGCACGAACACCACGATAAACTCTTTTGGCTTTAGCTTCACTAAATATTTATTTTTCTTACCCGGAATTATGTGTATAATTCAAATAGAATGAAATATTTGTTGCAGGTTTTTAGATTCCGAGTGAAACGAGAAATGTATTGATTTTAATCTTGTTTTGCTTTTAAAAAAAATTAATTTAATTTTAATTTTTTGTTTTGGAAACGATTTTGACCAGAAAGATATTGCTCCATTCATCACAAACAGGGAAGTTTTTTTTTATAGAAAATGGTGTATAATATAGTTGGTTAGACTAGAGGAGAGTTATTTTTGACAAATACATTTATATTATATGCCACAACGTAACCGGAATCAACTTATTTAAAGTTACCTTGGGTACTGGGTATACGTGCCCTAGAGGATAAGCAATACTTTATATTTACATAACATTACAAAATATATTTTATCACGTTGTGTTGGAATGATATTTTTCTCGAAATTTTGAAACATTTCACCTACTTTTTGGCTACAAAAATAATATTTTTCTAATTATCCTGCGATATGCAGTACGTTTCATCCTCATTGTTTATTTATGTTGTAATTTCATTTTTAAATTCACATAACTTAACATTGAACCTTTTCAAAGGTACTGTATTTTTATAATGCTTTAAAATTTCATTTATACATCAGATGTGGACATTTTTTTTTTTTTGATTGGACATGAAAAGTAGGTAAGAGGAATCGTAATAATATTCAACATAAAAAATACACAATACTATTTTATTATACAACTATTTGAAACTAATTTCATGTATAGTACATTTATTAATAAACGAAATAAGCTTTCGGCGCATTCGTAATCGAATTTTTATTCAACTCCATTGTCGACGGTGGCTTTCAACATTATAGATTTTTATTAAACCCGTACATAATTGTTCGAAAATTATGTGTTAACTTTTTACATGCTTTTCTTAGTAGAAGACAATAAATTCAAACTATCGACGAAAAGATTTCCAAAGAAATGAATTATCGAATATAGAATACATTTAACGGTTCATTATTATTTATTTAGGTCACGTGCAGTATACCGTACATGGGGAAATCGTCAGTTTGAATATACCCGTTGCTTAAGGGTCAGTAACCAATGTTTTAATGAATATTTATCGGAAATGTCCATCAGTTTCTTTCTTAATCGTTAGAGGGTTTCGTGAAACGAGTTCCATTCAAAAAGTTTTTACATTATTTTTCGGAAAATTCTTGTGACGAGTCAAAACACGTTATATTCTTTCTGGAATTAATTATTAAACATAAAATTTCGTTTAATTACATATTATTATTACTGTGTTGAGAATAAACAAAAAAACAAACGCTGTTCACGCAATCCAGTAAACGGAATACCCGGGTGGGTATTATTGGAATAAACTACTTCAATAATACAAAATTACTTTCTTAGTAACCTATACTTATATTTCATAAACTTTAGCAATTTTAGAAGAACTTTCTTATTTGAATTTGGATTTTATTAAACATTTATATTATGTTTACTGTATAGACCCAACTCCATTATTATAGGTCGTTCTCCCTCTTGACTTTGCCCATCCATTGTCAAAACGATTTCATTATCAGTCTTAACTGTTGCTCGCTTTCACACAAGTAATTTCTGCGATCATTTCCCTCGCTGTGTCAAATTTGATAATAACCATTACAATTTGGAGTGCTCAAAATCTCTATCAGAACCCGTTAAGTGTGTGCTTTATGTCCAGTGCTACATACGGCCTCGTATAAAGGATATCCTGAGTATCGAAAAATTATAGCAAATCGCAGACAAAAATCATATAAATAATTTCAATCATCGGTCTGCCCCTAATTCTAGCATACAGTTTCCAAGCAATGTTGTTCCCTGTCCCAGCTCTACTCAGAAAATAAACCGCCAACCGTAATAATACCACTGTCAATAACACACCACATTCTGCTGCGCCCGAAACCCTGTTTTTTAAATTTCTCAACGACTTTTAATACGATTTTTAAGCCGTCATCAATCCATTACTTAGGTATTCTATTATAACATCAGTACTAAAACATCTATTTCTGTCTTCTATATACTCTCCTTAATCTCATATTCTTCATTATAGCTCTCTAATCTCTCCTCTTACTTTTATTTTGATGTCTCTTTATTTTATTACTATTATTGTTATTATTTTTCTTATGATCATTTCAATTCTTTGCACGGTACCTATTGTCTAATCTATATTATGTCATAATTTAATTTCCATCTGTGTTTTCAAACTATTATTGCTTCTATTTCCGTTGTATTATCATAATTATTTTTCTCTAATCGTGTTACGCTATTTCGTATAATTTATACTATATTAATTGTATTATCTGCTGCCTAACTATTTTTTTTTCTTATTTAGTATTTTTCATTATTACATTTTTTATTGTTCCTTATTAATAATTAAGTTATAATTTAACTGTTATATAATTTTAAGACTATATTATATTTTGCTAAAAGCTCTTTTTAAAAAAAAAAAAAACTATGTTAGCTACATAGTGGGCTTATTCTCGATTACTCGGAGAACTATATGTCTATATAGTTCGATTATTAAACTGTCAATGTTTTTAAACTACATTTTTTTCTGATAATTTGTTTTTTCGAAGTACTCGAAGTTCATACATAATTTCAACATTACAATAAACATATAATATTCCATTTAGGTATGTGATGTTAATGTGATAACCACGGAAGATAATAAGTTTCAATGTGGGTACTCATTGTGTCACTTATTTATTACAATAAATATCGGTATTATTTTAATCAAGATATATAACTCTAACTTATAGAAAGAAATAACGCTTTAAAAAATATTAACTGTCTTATTTATAATAAACATTATGTTGTCTTATAAGTTATAAGTATTAAGATAAACCATAATTGTTTTACTCATATATATTTATATTATGATGTTATAATATATACTTACGAATACAATTGAAATGTCTTTGGACTTGCATTAACCGACACGCTGATTGGTCCGATAAGCGCCACAGCCACTTTTAATGCATGTTCATCGTTTGCTGGCAAAATTGAAATGTTCGAAATTTGAGCCATAGCTTTGAACTTTTTGAAATGACACAATGTTTTCTGAAATAAAATTATCATGTTTCAAACGCGTTTCTAGTTTGATTTTTATTCTTGAGTATAGTTTTCAAAAACATTTTCAAGTGTAATGACTTCTGATAAGGGCCGAATTTAGAGGGAGGGCAGCAGTCCCGCAATTTTTTATGGGTGGACAATTGTAAAGCTGTCTCTACGTATATTATATTATGTACATAACATTCCTTATGGGTTGGAAGGAATAGCTCAATTTTGTTGCCCCAGTAGACAAAATTCTAAATACTACCCATACGAGTATGTATTGTACATAATTGCTCATACGTTAAATGAGATTTGCCTACGTAACAGATTTTTCATAGACTTTACGGAATGCAGACTCCAAACAAACCGCTGAAATGCGGCGACCGAGAAGGAATGAACCGCCACTCTACTCCTTCTTGAGATAATTGCTGTTGGGTTTCTTCTTGATGCTATTTGAATTGAAATAGTTGATACACTTCTTTTAGATAACAGCTGGCCCCAACGAAGTTTGTAAAGTTATCGGAATAAATACGTTTTGTTGCTCAGGAAGGCAAAACTTTTAAATGCGGCCCTACTTATTACGGTTTAGTGTCTAAATGTGTATTTAATGTGAAAAAAAACGCTAAATTTATATGTTTTAGGGCTTTTGTTTGACTATGATTATACATTTTAGTATACGTAATACTGTTTCAGGTCTACTAAATTAGTTTGGACGTTTTCGATCTTTTTTTAAACATATCACCAAAGCACTAAAATATTTTTTAAAACGTTAAAAACAACCTAAACTTAAAAAATCGATATTATCCACAGTCCGGATATATATACACAACTTATACAATATATACGCATGTGCATAATACAACGACGCATATTTTATTTTTCGATTTGAATTATATTTATTTTGTACACTGCAGTAGAAAACCCCATGTATTTTCAACATTTATTTTATTAAATCTATTTATATTTAATTATTAAACATTTATTGAACATTTTACAAACATTCATAAATTCGCACGGACGGAAAAATGCCATTTTTTGTGAGAAGTAGATCACACATTTTAATGAGTTATGCAACTGCCCCCTCCTCCTTCCAACGTACATTCGAGTTTAAATGTTAACCATAATTTGTATTTAACCCAATTGAGAAATCATACTTTCAATGAATAAGGGAGAGTGACTGGGCCAGAAACATGGTGCTACGATTCCATTTCTGTGTTATGTATTAATGACAAAGATATATAACATTTTTTGTTTTATAATATATTAAAGTGCTTTAGTCACGAAAATATAAAATACTATGTCAAGTAGTTGGACAAATGTACACTTGTTTGACAAAACCTACATATCGTAAAAATGTAAGTTAAATTTTCAACGCGTGTGTATGTGAAATAGCAACAAAAAAATAAATAAATTATGTTACGATGAATATTTTATTCGTTTTGGCGAAAATGTTCCCGACGTGAATCGATCGATATACGAGTCACGATACTCATTTATTACTAACATTCGATTGATTGAAGTGTTTGCACAAAATTAAATTCTGAAACTTAGCTGTGAACCGTTGCCCAGTGTAAAGAAAAATATTTATTTAATATAAACGGACGCGAGTCCTAAAACATAATAATATTGACATTGTATATGAAGAAACATATTAATACATAAAATAACAGTTTATAATTTCTACTTAAAATTAGAGAATGAACAAGTTAATAATGCTAAAGTAGATGTAGAATACAAATCAAATAAAGAAAATATTATTCAAATATAATCAAAGACAAATGTATTACCTGCAGACATAAGAAGGTTAGCAGGAGAGTTCAAGATATAATTCTTTGTAGAAAAAAGTGGATAAAAGGATTTTGGATTCATTTTTCAGTACAATCATTTGAACCTAATATTAGTTTATGTAAAAATTTTGATAGTAAAAGTGTCCGATGGTCAGAGAGTAGAGAAATATTAAGAAAATTTAAAACATTATTATATGTGCCGTGGACAGGTCTGCTATATTAATCATAAACGCAAAACGACGTGGTACAAATGTAAAATATATAATTCAACTTAGTATTAGTATAAAGTAATTATAATTTCAATTAACCAATAATTCTAATCGCTTAACTTTATAATTTGTTTGTACAAAAGACCAACGATAGACATGATTATTTTATGATAGCTTTATTTTTTTTCGAGGCTGGGGCCTGGAATATAATATAGTACAACAAATTCCTGTATTTATAAAACTATAATAGTAAGAATCGGAATTTATTAGCCTTAAAACAATAAAAAATTTTCCAAAAACTTAATATTATACAAATATGACAAAAAAAAATTATAAAATATTATGACAAATATGATAAAAAAATGAGTTGAAAAAACAAATAAAGGTTTAAAATTAATATAAAGTAAATATTTTTTGTCTTTTAGTTTTTACACATCAAATACAAATTATAAAATCTTACAATTTTTTTTAAAAATAAAGTGTTGTATTGTTAGAATTAGAGCATGTTTGATGATGTTAAAATTGAATGAACGACCATAACCGCGGATAGTATATATTTATATTTAGAAAAATTTATCTCAACGTCCATTAAAGTGATAAAAGCAAATTTTAAATTAGCCACATTTTTAATTCAAAAGTCATTGAGAAAACACTTAATTGAAGCGCCTTCGCCATTTTGAATTTTTGAAACTAGTGGACAATTACTAAAAATTGCTAAAACTGTCGTAAAATGGTTAACAATTTCAAAACATGACCTGTAGAATTTACAGAAAATGTAAAAAAAAATTGCGCAATAAAAATTGGTTATTTATATTTTCAGCTGACAAAGTATCTTCTGAGATGCTAAAAAATAAAAATTCCGAAATGTATCAACTCTCAAACCCTATGCTTTTAAAATAATGTTCCGACCTTGTAATCCATTTTAAAGCTCAAGTATAACAATGATAAGACTAAAACCACATTGATCCGGCACCGAGTTACTTGCAGTATATAACGTTAATAAAACAAAACAATAAAAGTAATACTATTATTTGTACGTTGTACCTATATAAATGTTTAATAATATACTAGACGTATATTTTCTCGAGCTGTGAACTTTTCCGAACTAATAAACTGTTAAAATCATCGTCTTCGGCTAGATAAAAAAAAGGTCTTATAATGTGATTGATATCCGCGTGTAATGACTGGACTTTAAAAATGTCCATTCTGTTTAATCTAACGGTGAACTACTCATACACTTATAATATGTTCGGTTGATTAGTTCGAACACGATGAAGTGGAAAAATACACTGTTAAACGAATTGTATCGTTAAAAAAAATTATTTGAATACATATTGAGAATTATAGGTGCACGATTGTATGATGCATTAACGCGATTAAATCTAATACATTTCCTATTGGAAGTTTTTGGACGCATTGCCAGGGGAAAATATCAAGCGATTCCTCCTCCCAGATTACGAGCATTTTGTAGATTATTTTACTTTAAAGAATTATGTGTGGTCGTGTGGACTACTTTGGTTCGGAATTTGTGGGCAAGTTAACCCGGCGACGGTCCAAGAACAACAAACGGCGCGGAAAGCTTTCTCGTGCATCCCATAGCCAATGTCAGATTCTAAGTCCTGCGTCTTGATGTCCATAAATATATTGAAACACATTTGTGGATTCGGTCCAAAAATAAGTACAACAAAAAATATAACTGTTACACGGAAAAAAAAAATGAACACTGTAGTCGTAGTAAATACGCACGATATTCGAATATACGAGCATTTTAGAATAATTCCTTGAAATTGAAATACGACTAGGTAATGCTTACATGCATATAGTATTATTACAATATATTTTTAACATTGCTTCTATTTAGTGGTTTTATAATTGTATTGTTAATATTAGCTAGTGATTATGTTTTATTCAGAATAATTGTTAATGTTTATTGTTATTTTTGTTATTATCATATTATTACCGTTAATATTATTAATTGTATGCGATGATATTACTGTGAGATTATTATTACGTATCGATTTCTTAACATAATTTAAATTTTAAAAATGTTAGAACTCTATGACCTCAGCTCATAAATAAATAAATATTGTTTAGTGACATAGTGTGATGTTCATTAATTATTTGTTTTAAAACAGGAATATTTGATGATTAAAATTAACTAAATTACATTCCTTTATATTACATAATATTAGGTCTTTAACGTTATTATTTTCCTAAGATCGAATAGAAATGCCACCATAAATCACGAACCTCCCGAATTTTTAAACGTTCAAGCTAAAATAAATAACATGCTTATTATTATAATTGAAGTTGAAAAACATTATACGAACTAATTGTAGCATATAATATAAACCATGTTTCACCATGTTCGTCAAAAAGAGTATATTAAAGAGAATATTTAGTATATAAATCTGATTTTTTTTTTAATTTTACGAGTGTATAACTACTAAGTTTCTGTTGATCGCAAATCACTTTTTTTATGATTTTAGATATGCTTAAAATACAAATTTATTATTCGAAAGTAGTTCTTGTGAATTTTAAAAATCTCAATCAAAATGACTAGAAGTGATTCTTATAAAGACCGTTTTGTATATTTTAAATTTGAATAAAATACGGAATTTATAACTTTTTGTTGTTGTTTTAATTTTAATTATTATTATTATTCATATATGACAGCGAATAAATACATTTCTGTATTGTTAAATTTTTTTTTATAAATATATATAACTGAAATTACTGATGTTGACGATTATAACATAATTTGTATTCTTAAAAAGCTGCATAGTGTAAATAATGATTCAATCATTCGTTTCAATTTCTGAATTAAAAGTCATTAGATGATTTGTTAATATATATATAAATTAAATAATATGTCCGTAGTTTAATGCTAATTTTAAAAACACTCAATCATTGTTTCGATTTCGAGTGACATGAACGAGAACAAAAGAAACTATAATGACCTGTTATTGTAGTCATACAATAATGACATTATTATATTGTTTTTTATTTGAACAATAACTATCATTGGAAAATAATTATTGCCTTACAACGTTTACGTATCACAACGTTTCGCATCACCAAAAATATAAGTAATTTTTTACAGATAACTTTCAAAATCCAATTCAAAAGAATTTGTGATTGGTTCACATTGTAAATTTGCTGTTTAAGATAGGTTTTATATTATTTATAGTCCGTATACGGCCAGTTTCACTCTTTGTATTTTATAAAATCAACATAAATAAAATATATTTTGACAATATCAATACTAACAAAACATGGAAAAAAATCGTAGCCATAATTTCTTAAAAATACTACTTTAAAGAATAGAATTACTTAATAATTATTGAAACATTTGCTAAAATAAAAATGAAGAATTGAACGAGAGATAAACAACACAAATTATTAATACTTTGCTGCGGAAAATGCCTCAAATACCATTACACCAATATTGCTTTTATTCTAGTCAAAACACTAAAATATTATAAAATTTAATTTATTACGAGGAAATTAAATAATTTTTAATCCTATTTAAACGCTTTTTTTTATTTTGTTCAATCCATTCATCCGAAACTTATAATAAATGTTTTCAAGCATTATAAGTTAACATTATATATTTTTTGATTATATCCCACCAGAAAACCCGGCTTATGAACGAAGGTCGGTAAAAAATATGTATTGAATGTCTCATTAATAACTTATCTTTTTTATAACTTAATAATTAAATCATTTAAATTATTCACGCGTGGTAAAATAGATTTTACTCTTGTATATAAATTACAACGTCTAATATATAAAACCAACAAGGCACTTCATCATTTATTAACATAAATAATCAAAAAGAAAATTAAACATCACTACGCGGGAAATTATTTGTGTTGAGCAAATAGTGTATTACTAAGAATTTACAATGAAACATTTTCAGTAGGTACAGATTTAACGAGAGAAAATGTGTTCACAGAAACATTTTCACAAAACAATCGTCTTTGATGGGAAATCCATGAATGTTGATGAAAATTGAAAACGTTTATGAACAGACAATGTGAAAAATAGGAGAAAAAAAAAACAATACACTTCTAAAACATTGGTTGAAATACATCGAACTGGGAAAGAAAGTGTTCACATAATAAAAAAAAAATCACAGTTGAGGCAACTAAAGCTTTTAATGCCGAGATCACAGTCCCGTTGTTTTATTTTAATCCCGCAAAGTGTTAATGATTATTTTCGTCCAACGCATGCATATTTTCAATTCGTTAATGAAGTTGTTTTTGTATTTTGAGAAGTATAATCTAGCTCAATTCATTGGATGTATAGCTCTAAAAATATACGTGGCGCTGGAAGTATTATAATATTCGCCTCTCTTTTTCAGACCGTATATTATTCACATCTTATCATTATGGTTATTTCATGTGGCGATAATAATAAGTGCACTTTGTTCATTTGTATGAAGTTTGATAAAAATATTTTAAAACGCTGATAGTTGCCGCGACCGATGCAAACGTTTTTGATGACAATGGAGCATCGACGGTTTCAATTGTATAATATTTTTATAAAGTGTGGGGAGGGGGAGATTTTCAAGTAAGAGCCTATATGAATTAGTACTCCGAGAGGACTAACATTTCTAAAACGGAACATATTATTATACGAAAATTCTACTCGTTTACTCGTTTATTGATTTTGTGCAATCCGATTGACTAGCTGTGTACCGTGTGAAGATGGGCGGTTGGCTTGGGAATTTTAATTTTAATTTTTAACGCAACTGTACATTATTCACATTCTTGTACATTATGCTATAGAAGCTAGACAGACCGTGATTTCTAAGCCTAGGGCAGTTGACTTTTATAATATTATAATGCATGACTACATGAGTAATTTATCCAAGAGTGGGCATTAAAACGAGTTAAAAAGTTAAAGTAATTGAGTTCCATATTCAACCAAGTATATTAATCTTTTTTTTTTTTTGAAATAATTCATAACTCTACAAGTTGAATGTTTTTCCTGGTAATATGCAGGGTCAGTTGCCAAGTTTTATATTCACGTAAAGTTAATTATATTTTAAATTAAAATTTCAGTTGATAAAAAAGAGAAGTAACTTTTAACTTAAATCTTCACTTAAATTTCTCAAGATTGATTGAATGAGTTAAAAAAAATTTGGTTGACCAGGTTTAGCAATAATGAATAAATCACGGAACTGACGTGCTTCTGATGTTTGTAGGTGCGGCGGCAGTATAATTATGTTTCAATTACAAAATAACCCATTAACACGGGTATAGTATCTATATAATATAGTGCCGTGACAATGTGAATGTCAAAAACCGAATCTTTTTCCCGCATAAATAATTCAATAACACGCAACATTCTAACACGACCACCGTTCTTTTTTTTTATTCCATTACAGAGTTCAACGTTGACGATTATAATATTATACCTAATACCTCATACCTGTACATTATCATAATAAGTAGTTGCGTAAGGAGTTATTATATGATCGTATTTAAACGTCGAAATAGATATACGTCGATATTGAAAATAAACATTTTGCATGTAGTTCATTATTTCCAAATTACATATTTTATTGATATCACTGTTTTCGAAATAATTCCAAACCAAAACCCTTCACAACGACTATATCCTGTATAATAAATATTGTTTATACTGTATATTGAGATTACATAATACGTTCTACGTTGCACTAATAAAAAAAATAAAATAAAATACATTGAGAATAAATATCGTAAACAACCGATTTTAAGCACTGGTCCGACGTCAAATCAACGAAACCCTTAAGATAATAATATAGTATTTGGGTGAAAAAAATCGCCAAAAACATAAAATCTATAAGTTTCCTGTTTCGTTCGGGATATAAAACAATAAAAATGTATGTCACATACGCGTGTAGTTCGTTATGTTATACTGTTTTGCAGAATAAAATCAAAGTATTACGATCCGTCACTCAGGGTCATAGACGTATAATAAACATAAAAGTTTCATTATTTTTCATAATAATATTAGGCAATCCTCCCTCGTATTAACCAGTAGTTGTACAGCTGCTGTACTTCATTGAGCCCTATAGGGATCCGAGAGAAGAGGGAAAAGTGGTCTAAGGCTTCCACGGATACAATATCTGGATTAAATGAAACCGTTACATTTTACATAGATCGTACGTTCTACAATTTACAATATTTGTACTTGACCGTCTGAAAATTACTCGTAGAGTTGATTAAATACATATTCTCACTCACTCTAATCGTTATTCCACTGTTTTTTTCACGTGATTTTTTCATATTCATAAAACCAATCAAACTCTCCGCATTAATTCGTCCTATGCGCATTGCATACGAGTCGTCATCAGTTTCCTATTAACATTGCCAATTCATTTGCGATAGATTATCTGTGCCCTCTCGTTGGTTTTCTACGAAATATTAATTTTTAAGTCAGTTATCAGTGTTATGACAATGTATTATGTAAAATATTACAATTAAAGAAAGACCATTAGAAAGTAAAATATTATGTAAAACCTACGAGAAGACACACAGAATAATATGTTATTCTTATTAATAGGTCAGATTGTTCTAATAATAAGTACAATTAGTTCTACATAGAACGCAGATTTACTACACTGTACGTTTCTAAGACCGAGACACCACATGCGGGTGTGATGTCTTTTTAAAATCTTAAACGCAACAAACTTGAAATTCGCTCTTTATATATATACGACTTCACTGTTACTAATATTGCAGTTATAATCTAGTTATAGTCGTATTGTACTGTTAGCCGTTTAGCGTTATTCGATAAAATAGTGCAGCGAGCTATGCAAACGAAATAGAAACGAATCGCATCGACATTGTTTTCCGTGAACAATCGTGGTTTAAAATAGACGTTCTTGCAGGATGTCGGGGCTACGGTGGATTTTGTTTTCAGCATCTCAACACATGCGGTTTGACGAACAAAAAGAAAGAAAGAAAAAAAAAATGCTGTCAACCGGTGCGCACCGTACGCGATAATATTATTGTGTTACACTCGCGCACGAAAAGACAATTTAACAGTGTGATACAGAGTACAATAATATATAATATTATTATAAAACAAGAAAGGACTTGGCCCGTGGAACCGCTGCGGAAATCGCCACGGATAGACGGGCTATTAAAACGTGCTGGCGGGCATAATAATAATTCATTTCGTGGCGAATGGAGGGACACGTGACGCGCGAGGGTTCAAAGGTGACGGCGTGCACGTTATTAAAATATTATCTTGCCAAAACTTTATAATTCGGCAGCGGTCTGCGCCTACGCGCGCGCGGAACGGTCAGAATACGTCAAATACTTTGGCGTTGGAGAACGTTTATCATCTACTTGCCTGCACGCGTGCAACTACCACCACGGCGGCGGTAACACGGTGCGCAGAGGGGGATCGTGCAAAGAGGATGAGTTTTTGCGGACAACTGCCCAAAACGCGAGCCAGAAAATCGTTCTTCGTGCGGCCGGGTTATATTGATTATACAAACACGTATATATACAGAGTGCGTCAAGATGATTCGACAAATGCAAAACTTTTGTTCTGTCCGTTATTTTTAATTTTCCTTTATTGTTTTTTTTTTTTTTTTTTTTTGATTAATAATATAGTACTGCGCTACAAAAAAGTTGTAATAAAATATTTATTTTTTTTTACTTTTGGAAATTAAATTTTAAAATCTAAAACATTATGCTATACCATTAAAAATTAAATTTAAAATAGCTTTTTTGTAAACCGGATTTTTAGAAAAATAATTGTATTAAAATATCTAATTAAAGTTTGGTCATTTATTTATTATGAGTCATAAAGTTTTTGAAAATTTGAATTTAATAATTAAAATTACAGTACAACAATTGTATATGCTATCTAATGAATGGCGATATAAAATATTATGAGATAAAATTATTTGACACACAATATTATTGTTAACTTTTTCGCTAACTTAAAAAATCATATAGAATATAATAATAACGGATAACAAACCTTAATTAGAATTTTAAACAATAACATTATTCTAAAAATGAGTGTTACAAAATGGCCATTTTAAATTTTTTTCTCGACAGTGGAACAATATTTAAAATTTGAGAATTTAAGTTTCGAAAATAAAAAAATTGTTTCTTACATTTTTTATGTAACGCAGCACAATATAATTTATCAAAAAAAAAAAAAAAAAAATGTGAAAAATAATGATTAAAACAAAAAATTTATCGCATTCGTCGAATCATCTTGAAACATCCTGTATACCCGTACGTATACACAACCCTCTAAACGGCAATGGCAATCTATTCCAATATTTATAACCATAAACATTGTGCAAGGGCTGAAAAATCTTTCAGCGCACTGCATTGAGCAGTGGTATATATTTATGTACCAACAAAAGTGCACCGCATATTTAGTATGACTAACTCACAGCGAAAGTGCTCAAATCGATGGTGGCAGGTAAGAGACGGCACTCCTATTTTTAATTCTTAAGGTCGTTCATCGTGGCTTTTTTATAATATTTTTCTTAACACGTCGCCGAAACGTTCTGCAGGCAGTCGCGTGTTATATAGTCATTGACGATTTCGACAAGAGTCACAAACACACACCTGCGACTGCTAAATGAAATGTTGGGGCAGCAAAAGCATTAAAATTTGCGTGTCTTCCCATGTCGCCGAAACCCAATTTGCCGACACCCCAGTTCACCGACACCCCAGTTCGCCGACTATTTTTTACATGTTCCCAATTTACCGATTCCCAATTAAAAATTAATCATTTTATAATAATCACCTCTTCTTTGCATTTGTTATTTTTTCTTCAAGTTTCCGAAACTTCATTTTACTTAATGGTTTTGGATTACCATTTTTCTGGACTACAATTTCGAATTCAAAATTTTGTTGTTGATTTTTTATCTCGTTTATCAACAAAAATATATTTGGCTTTGGTCGACTAATAGATCGGTTTAAAACTGCATGCCAACCTTCTAAGTTGTTAGTTGTCCGTGTTTTATCAGTGTTGAAATGATTCCATATTTTCCGGTCGAACATGCAAGCATCATTATTTAAATATGTATTTATATTGACGGTAAAGGTGGAATCATTTTCATTTTTTTTCTGTGTCCTGAACTTTTTATACTGGTGAATACGGGAATAGCATCTATAACTTCCGAATTTGTAGCACCTTCTATTCCTGAAGTTATGACAGATTTCCTAATTTTATTAAATGCCATAGGCACCGGTTTCGTGGGATTTTGAGTAAGTTTCTCCTTCATTAATCAAAGTTTAAAAAAAAAAAACATTATATAATTATAATGGGCACGATACGATTGCGCGCGGTCCATATCAATGGTACCTTTTTAAGCGTACGATTGCACGCGCTATATTATTTTAAGTTATTATATTTTTATAATTTGTACTTAAACATTACTAAATTTGTATTTACTTTCAATTTATTTCGAAAGCCACGATTAGCCTACTCAACTCCGTTTCCGTGTGTTGGGTGATTGTGAGGCTTTGATAATATTACGTCAGTTTTATTTTTCAAAATAGCACGACCGCTGCAATTTTGTATGCATTTATAATATTCGGTTTTGTCCCGTAATCTATCCACTCGATGAATACAATTATTGACTATACTAATAAATCATAATTTTTTTCTGATTTTATTATAAACCATTCCATTTTAATTTTTAAATGGCACTTTCAACGGTTATTAAATTTCGAACTTTACAGTACACACGGCTGGAACGAACTAAATTCATCAATCTGTACTCCCTCTGGATTTTATAAGTAGAAAATCATTTAATCATTGAACTTATCGACAACATACTGTGTTATTGCTGTCATAAAATCCGTTTTTGATAAAAATTATTGTCACCTGTCGGCGAATCGGGAAAATTGAAACTATATTTTTAATTTGTTGGCAAACCAAGATGTCGGCAAACTAGACTGTCGGTGAAATGGGAATGTTTTTAAAATATTTTAAAACTGGTATATTTGTCGGCAAATTGGGATTCGGCAAAGTGGGTATGAACCAAAATTTGCAATCCCTAGAATTTCCATAAATGTGATTTACCATTTATCGTCATTTAAACGAGATGGTTACATTTTCTGTATTATTTAATGTAGGTAGACTTAAAATTCATATTTTTTTGTAATATAATATGTACCTATAATATACTAGAAGAATCGCATAGCACCTACATTTTTATTAATATTTTATTTTGATAGAATATATAAATATATTGTATTTAGATTCAAATAATTGATAAATTGTTTCTATAACGCGTTTTGATTTGCGACGTTTACGTAGTTAGTTCATTTACTAGGTAAGAAATAATTAACAAATTTTTTTTATAATTTTAATCATTTCTATTAAGGAGTTATGAAAAATAAATCATATTAGTTTGTTTAATCTTTTCTTAGTAAATTAACTTACATTTAAGTCTAATTGAGGTTAATTAATTACTCAAAGTTAAATTTAAATGATTTAATAATATCTGCAAACCTACGGAAAAAAAATACTTAAAATTTCATAATAATTCAAAAAATTCTAGTATGATTGTTGAAAAATTCAATAATTTTAATCGAAACTTTTACTGGTTGCCATTTGGTCAATTTTGATTTTAGAGCTATGGTAAAGAGGACCAAATCGACTTAAAAAAATTCGTTCTAACCGAATTTGGTATTTAAAATACCTGTTTCTATTTAAAAAAATGTAAATTGTATTGCGTATGCGCACATGGAAAGATCTAAAAATGTAAAAATCATCAAGAAATGTGTATTTATGTATTCCCTATCCCCTCCCGAAAACCGCATATTAATCCGATGTCACTGGACAGAATTATTTAGTGTTACCTTTAAAAGGATTCACACTATACAGAATTCATTTAAATCTATATTTTATATTTAGGTAAATGTACACATAATTTTTACGATACATTTAAATCAGTTTTCAGAATAAAGTATATGCTCATCTTTACATTTATTCAAATCTTAGTGTTTAGTATGTACTTCTGTTACGCAATTCGATACGAAATTGTATACGATAATGTTGACAACTGACGTTTTCAAAAAATTCGTCAGAAAATTATAGGGTGAATGCATATGTAGGTAGATTATAGTATTTACTATTCTCATTTATATACATTTTTATTCATTACATTGTAACAAATATGTCTGATTCTGTACACTGTGTCATTTAGGCAACCCGATTGACGGGCAGTTCGCTTTGAATAATGTAGTTTCTCTCTCTAATAAATTATAGTATTTTATATGTGAGGTTGTATAAAGTTATACAAAGTGTATAATCTTAAAGCGTCTGTTTGCAGAGCATAATTGGTATCTTATTATTTTACAAGGTGCTGTATATGCAATCAATTTTAAGTATAGTTTAAACTTTTATGATTTTTGGTATACGGATGACTGTGACGTTCAAATAAAAGCAACGTACAAAGTGAATATCTTAAATTAATTATATGTATAATGTATATTACTTAATGTATTAAAAGAAGCCGTAATTGAATATTTGTGTAAAATGTTGGTCATTCAAAACGATAATAACCGTCAAACTTATTCGGCTTAATTATTCTTAAGTTAAATCGTGATTTAATTGTTGCCTGGTTTACTGACTATAGATATTGCATATTTTATTTATTTTTATTTTTATTTGAAATCAAAAAGATTACTGGGCCTCACTGAGAAAACTCATGGGGAGGCCCAGGGTTATCAGTTGTACATACGAATAGCTAAAATACATTTAAACTTAGTAAAATACCATCGTATAACATTGCAGATTAATATATTTTATTGGAATTCAAGGTAGCATGAACCAGGCGCGCACCCAGGATTTTTGTGTTGGGGAGGGGGGGGGCTTAAACATTTTCTTTACACACATGTAAATAATTACCACAAATTATAAACGGTAATTTTTTTACTATTATTATTACATGTTATAATTATATTATATATTTAATCAATCATCAATGTAGTACTATATTTGTGAAAATATGCTATAATAATGTATAATTTAGTGAAAAATATATTTTTTCGGGTGGGGGGGGGCTTCAGCCCTAAAGCCTCACCCCCTGAGCGCGTCACTGGCATAAACCATAAGGGGCATCGAAAGGTTTATCTCCATTTCTGTTTTTAACATTTTATTTATTTGTGTGATAATTACTTTTTGCCAACTTATACGTGTTGTGTAAAAACAAAAAAACAAAAACTCTTGGAATTAATCAAAATAGTTTTGATGATTTCTTCAATTAAAATGCTATATGATTATCGAAAACAATACAATTACTATATTCCAAATACCATTGAAAAAGAATCAATTGAAAACATTTCTACTGATGTAAGATTATATCCGTACATATATTATTATGATAGGTTAGCTGTCCGAAGGTACAATGTTTATCGTGCTTATATTATAATTGTGAAATGTTTAGAAAGCTTTCGGATTAAATCATATAATTTAATTACAAATTGTTTCCGTCAAGTGTTATTATTAATATTGTAAAATACGAGTGTTGGATTTATTCATGGAACACGCGGACACCATAACGTTCTTAACAACGGTTTTTATGTGCAGGAAAAACCACCGTCACAGCACCGCAAGCTTGCCCCCCCCTCCAGATCCATATTATGATGATGCGTGAGGTATACAAAATCGGTAACGAACCGGACGCGGAAAATAATTGAAAAAAATTACGCGTTTTCCAACACCGGCGGCGGCGTGTCAACTCTGTGTCCATGTCCATGTCGCGAGGTTCGGCAGGTGATGGTGAGGTGGGGTGGAGAGCTCTTACATCAATCATATTATCTACATATTATTATTTCGTCGAAACATTCGCGCGGCACGCCGGCGGCGGGTGTGAACGAATTCCGAGCAATGTGGTGATGTGCTGGTATTTCTGGGCGAGCGTAACAGGCATTCATCATGGGGTTGATTAGGTATTTTGTTTTGTTTTGTTTTGTTTTTTTTTGTTTTTCTTACACGAAGCGGCTGCGTGCCAGGACGAATAGTATACAACAATGTATTCCGCGAGCGCACACTGTTCTTACGTTTCCGGCAAAATTATATGATAATATTATGTTGACATTAGTGCAGATCAACGGATCGCTCTCGACCAGTGTTCGGAACGTTCACTTCAAAAATTTAACTCGTTCACGAGGCGTACCTACATTAAAATTTTTTATTTTAATATTTATATATTACCTATACCTGCATTCTGTATAAATGAGACTTTTATAAAATGTATTAGTTATATTTTACTTAATATTCAATCCTTTGACATTCGGTAAACATTTTTATGACCGTCTGAAATTTTAATTTTTACGAAATTGCATAAAATAATGATTTATTCTCAAACGATTTTAAATATTTGTTATTTCGTTATTATTCAAGAAGTATAAGCCGTAGTAACTTGAAATTGGTACCAGTTGTTTACATTGGCATTTTCTTTTCAATATATTTTACTAATTCTTAAGCTTAAGCTATTCATAGGCATTGGAAATATTCGATTTTTTTGATTTTTTTTTTTTATAATTTTAGTATTTAAAATGCCTATCATCGACAATAATTAATGCTAAAAGTATTAAAAAAGTATTTGAATAATTCTACTTAAATTGTTTTACTCAAATACTTTTCAACACAGATATATATATGTGCTCGTCAAAGGCCTGCGAGTGTTTTTTAACTGGTTTATGTATGTTTGATGAGGAGCTACTTACAAATTACATACAAATTAGAAATTATATCGCTTGATATTAGTCACTTTGCAATATTCAATTATGTATGTTTAAATTGCATGTTTTTAAGAAAATTAAAATAATTAATGATTTAATAAATATTAAGTATGGATAGTTTCGAGGTTAGATTAAGCAGCTATGTATGATTATTTATAATACAATACCTCCATGTGTCGTTTTAAATTCACGGTTCTTATTAAGTATAAAATAATCCCAATATATAATTGTTGACAAAACTTACTTGCCCACTTGCGACTTAATACCTTATTAAGAGTGTAATTTTATTACTAATAGTAGATTTTTCAGACCTTTGTTAAGTATATTTTTAAAATGGTAAATACATTTATACACCCAAAAAATCGTTCAAATTCATTAAAAATGTGACCGTCGTTTACGTTCACGTTCCACTTGAAAAAGTAAATTACGTTCGCAAATGTTGTTCTTTCCAAACACTGCTCTCTGAACGCACCACGATGTTTTTTTCCCCCATAATTTTCCGTTGAACCGTTGAACAAAAATGAAATCAGTGTACGAGTATAAACATATTATATGATAATGCTCGTTTGTTTAATGTTTGGGTTGGTTTTTCTTTGGCGCTTTAGGTCCTTCATATTTATTTGATAAGTGTGATGAAAAATATTGACACAAATTTATCTCGGACACAGTATTTTATGGCATATTGGCGCGAAAATGTCATCGGCTTAGCGTGTGTTTACTTTGTCCTGTAGCCAATTAGCGCGACGCACTGCAAACTATCAATATATTTATTTCATTGCGAAACAAACGATCTGGTTGGAAAATAATCAGTGATATATTAATGGGGTGGGCCGGCGAGGTGTGAGGTCTCGAACTTCCTCAGGATCAAAAAAATTATTTTATCTAATGCAGAATTTAAACGGTTTTTTTATTTTTATATAACAGATAGGTAATAAAATTTATTATTTATATTTACAAAATTCCAGTACAAAAAATATTGAAATTTGATTCAAAAGTCATAAGTGACTTATGCTACTTAGGTACAGATTAAGATTACATTAATTCATATTTTATTTTATATAAATAATGTGTTTGTAGTGTTTACACAGCATATTTCTATTATATTATGTTATAATAATACTTAACTTATGAATATTAGTTATAATATAATTAACTTCCTTATATAACACATTTTAGAAAAATGTAAAAACCTACCCTCCCCGGGAAAGAAATTTAAAATACGCCACTAAAAATAATATTTGTGATAACTGATAACCAACGTCCAACATTTAATTTAGATTTCACAGATAGGCCATCATATTGTTGAATTGTGATTAATACGGGCTAGCCACCAGACGTCGCTGTAATGGCTTGCACGATGCACTTGATGAAAACGCAGCTTTTTAAAAATAGAAAATGTAAAAGTGTTTCTATATATTTTGATTGAAACCCAGTTTTTACCAGGTTGAATGAATGCAATAACGATTATAGTGATGACTACTTGTCCACTCTGGAGCTAGGCAATTTTTAACACTAATGGTGTATCTGTATTTTTTTTAAAAATTAATGGTTATGACTGATGAACTAACCAACGCGAGGGATTTTTCATAACGCCAAGCCGTCGTGGGAGATCACGGGCACGTTGAATATATTATATTATTAATAATGAGCACAGTTTATTTTTATCCGCTATACACTGCGTATACTATGGAGGCTCGGTGGACGACTGACGACTCGGAAGAAATATTACCTTGCATATAGTCAGAGTAATATTATTATCAACGAATAATTTTCAGACCACTCTGTATAGTGCCACCAAAACAGCGGTAAAAAACACGATTGTTTGGTGAAAATATAAAAGTAGTCTCGCATTTAAACATAATATAATATACACCGTTCCTACGGGTTTATAATTAATATACAAATAATTAATTTCGTTTCGTACGACTTCTTTAAATATTTCAAACCATATATTGAATTGATTTTACATGGATATAATTATCGACTTCCTACATTATTATTATTTTGTTATTTATAATTTCTGTAAGATGGAAGTAATATATTATTATTATATTAATATTGTTTTAACGTAGTACGGTCCAATCTTGGCTGGGATGAAAATGTAAGCTAATCCGATTGTTTTACTATTAAAAATAATATTGAAACGTACAAAAATAATTGAGAAGGCGAATACAATCAAAAGTTGATATTTTCAGTTTATTAATATTGAGCTTGATAATTAGATAAAAAAAAAGTTCAATTTTTTATCGATAATACGTAATACTTACTAAACGTTTCGATCTCAGTTTAGAATTTTAGATCATACATCTATCTATACATTTATATTTATATATATTAATATTCACGTACGATTATTAAACTGATATACATAATATGTACATAATCAAATTTTGTTAAAGTTTATTTGAATATATTTGACATTATTAAAGCAGTTATTGAGAAAACGGATTGTGTTTTACTATAATAATTTTTCAAGTAAGCAATATAACTATTATATAGTTAACTTAATTCTACACGTATAGGTATAGAGTACATCATACAAAATCGTATATTTATATTTATAGATGTGCATTAGTAATATTCTTGTTTTTCTTCAACATTTATTTGAATAATACAATATGTAATTACAATAAGCATATTTTCGTAGTATATATATAAAGACATGAAGACACGAGGCGAGAAGTTACCCAATCGTAACATCCAGAACACAATATAAAACCGTAATTTTGTAAGATTTGTCTCATACTATCAGTCATCGCTGTTGTGATGAATTTGTCGAAAACAATAATAAATTACAATTGTCAAAACGCTAAGAACAGAAAATGAAATGAACTTCTATAAATAGTTTTGAATGATAAAACGTACACGTTTGTATTTTAATCAAACGCACTAGGTCCTGAGTTTCAGTTGCAAATTATTTATCAGAGATTTAAAAGTAAATTATTTAAATTCATCTCGTACATTGCACGTCGTATGAATGGCTGGTGGAAAAACTAGTTCTACGTTAAAATAGAGACTAAAAAAAAATCATCTTAAATCTGCTATTATGGGATGAAAAATATAATTATTTATGTGTATACTAATATGGTTGAATAATAATGTTCAAACATTCAATTTCTAAAGAACCCTAATGGATAAGTAGTATATTAAACGTTCACTGCGTGTACCAAACCGTAACCGGAAGTAGGTCAATGAGATGTGAATTAAATGTAAATCGGGATATTTTAATTCTTCCAAACCAAATTCAATTTGGTACTCTGCAAATGGATTTTCGTTTTTCACTGTATTAAACGGCTGATTTTATTTTATCTTTATCTTTCTTAATTTAAAAACACCTCGTATTTACAGACGCATTTCATTCATTTTACTATTTTCTCTTTTTATTTACTATAGGTAATGTTTTTTTTTACATTTATATATGACAAATACCTACATAAATAATTTCTCGTTCCAAATCGGAATCAGAATATTTTTCTAATTATAAAAAAAATTGATACATAAAAATCAATTGTTTAATAAACAATGAATAATATTTTAATATTTATATTATAAATCCTATAGACCACTGAAGTTAAATATATAGTGTTAAAGTCAATAGATTCTACTTATCAAAACGTTTACTATTCTTTCGATTAGGCACACAAAAATATTTTTGTAAAACGTGCTGTGATGATTTTATTAACTTTCAATAATTATAGACGTCTGGAGTGTAACTTAACATCAAAAATTGACAAGCACTCGTCGGACAAGGGTGATTCTAATAATAATCTAAGACAGGGAGTCAATTAAATTAGTAATTTATTCAACACTATATCGAATTTAGTTGTTTTTATTTTTACTACCTACCATATCATATTATAAAAATATAATTAAACACATATACTTTGTATAATAGGCACGTATATCCTAGGTACATATATAGAACTACGTATGAATACAATTTTATTGAAGATTAATTTCCTGATGTAAACAGTAAAACTTTTCTCAAAATTAATATTTTATCATTTACCCAGTATTTAGATACATCGCAAGTACAAAAATACAACAAATACATTTTAAATGTATTGTTTCAAAATACACAAAAAAATAAAAACATTTTACTGAATCATCTATTTCCTAAATTAAATGAAGATCGAATACAATGACACAGTTCTATACTTCTATAGTGAGTGGTTGATGGATTGTAACCCGTCGTGAAATAAATGAGTTTTTAAAGTGAATCGTATGTATGTGATGACGTACCTATACACGATTATATTATTATAATCGCGATTGTAAAAGATACTAATAACAAGTGTTAAATGTTTACATCGTTCCTACGCTGTGACTTATTATACTTACAGCGCTTTCCTTTCAATGTAAGGATACGTATTCGTTACCGAAAGTTTCTGCAAAATGATTAATTATTGCTCACTACGTACTAAATCCCAAGCATAGGGAAATGCTTAAAATTCTTTCTTTTAACCCTTATTCTGATTGCTCCACTGCAGGATCTGGGTCCCTGTCCCGATAAGGGAGAAGAGTATATTTAATCTATTTTGAGGGTGTGGTTAGGGGAAGGCACTGCGCACTTAGCAATATACTACGTATTTATAATTGCGATCATTAAGTAAAACAAATTATACGTATTAAGTGAAGCCCAGATGGTGTAAAATCAATTCGATCATGATCATCGACTATCCTAAGAAAAATATAAGATGGGCAATTTATATAAAACTATATTAGTGCACTTTTTAAGTATATTATTTTTTTAATGCTTTAAAATATAATCTTGGATTAATGGTTTAGGTACCTATATGTTAGTCTAGTACTTAGAGACTACGTGGAATCGTGTTGTTAGGCTAGTAAGAATATATTAATTTTAGTCGTAACGTTGAATATTAAATCTTGTCGTGGTAATCGGTACTCATGATCCCCATAATCGTCAATAATCGACATTGTGCATAAAATGAATGATCCATACTGGAAAATTGGATGGTCATAATATGGTTCAACGACAGCGATTGAAACGGAATTCTGAATAAAGGAATTCAACGGTTCAACTTGCATTACAAAATAAATTATGATACATAACTCAAATACTTGGATGTTCTTAGTAAAATTTGCATTTAAATGTACTGAGTTCCAAAGTTCATGGAGGAGCGACTCAATTTCAATCAAACTTCTATATAGAATTTTAATTTAAATAATTATAATATTTTGATGTGGTTAAATCATTTATAAGTAATATACATTACTTAATTCATTACACTAAATAAGCACAGTAAAGTATTTATTTCATATTTTGATAAGCAAGTATCGTTAAAAAATATTTCCACTAAAATACTTATTTATTTTAATAATACAGCATGAAACATTATAGATTATATACTTTAAATACAGAGCACGAAATAAAGAACGCGCATTGATTTAACAATAGGTTTTTTTTCTGCTGAGGTCAGAATAAGTAAACCACAATAAAAGAAAGTCAAAAATCAGACAGGGAACCTTCATTTTAGAATTCCCTAGTTGTTGTTTAATGAGCAAAAAGAAAAATGTATAACAATATTGAATTTCTAAAGCGTATATTTGCTGTCTTTTCGTTAATAACGAATTCGGCAGTTTAATGTTTAGTATCCGGTAATAATATATAATATATTGTTATATTATTAGAAATGTTGAAATTCCAAACGTCAATCAAATATAATATAATAGATTTGTATGATATTGAATCATATTTTTTACCGAAGGATGCGTAATCTATTCTAAACATAATTAAAAAAATAATTTCTCATCAAATCCACTGATTCTAAATGTCTGATAATCATCATTTAATATGCATTAGTCCATAATAAAGTATTAAAGTTACAGTTCTACTGTAATAAAGAGTCTTGTCGTATTTGATAAATAAATTTACTGTGTTAAGAAATGTGTAACTACTTTTAACGAACCAACAATTATTTTTATCTACACGTATTGTCAATTAAATATTTGGAAATAATCAATAGAGTATTTATTTATTATTTATACATCAGAAGGACGATGAACCGTTTACAAATAAATTGCTGTTCTTCTTACGTTCTTTGAAAAACTCAAAACAGTCAAAACATTGTACCATTTGTACTATACAGTTACTTATCGTTGATAGGTCTGAGTAAGAACCTAGGGTGTATGAGTTAGGAGTATTAGGACTATTTACCTGCTAATATAACATCAAATTATGATATATTAGCTTAGGTATACTTTTTATTTATTCCTTCTTGAAGCCATATCTCTATTCTCTCTTTCTCTCTATTACATTATTTTTATCTTTTGAATTATTATCTATGTATGCGACATTTTAGATTCACTATTGTAATATTAATCCTCCATTATGTAACGTCGCTTACTTTATTAAGTATAAATACATATTATAATTATATAGAATGTACTTCGTAACAAATATACAAATATAACTGTCGAGCTCACGAATGATCAATAACCATTTCAACGCATATAGTAAAATAATTTTATACACTACATATAAATTGTAATTAAAATCTAGAAGAATAGAAAATATTGTTTTTATTATATAAGTCATTTTCTCACAAGAAATTCCTCTGTGGTCGATAACTAAGCAACACATAAATTCAGAATAGGTCCTACTCTACAATAATATTACGTTTTGCTAAATTTTTATTTTACTGTTATTCGATCGACATTCGGATTAAATATGATCACAATACTCGGAAAATACCTAATTATAAGTGTGTTTGTTAAACTAAGATTTTTGTAGTATTATGTTAAATAATATTATTCTATCTCGACGAAACAACGGCCAGACGAACTTCGTACTTCAAGTGAAGCCTTTGTTTCCTCCTTACACCGGTGCCGTTATTCCATACACAACATTTATTTTTATTTTTTCCCAATATTCGTTCTTTTCACATATTATAAATTGGTTATCCAGATTGCCTCTTTATATTTACTCATTGCCCATTGGGAACTAAAATAGACGTTTTTGTAAGCTAAAACGGATATTTTTCAATATTATTTTTTAAATTCTTATCAAAAACAACTAAAAATAAAATAGACTTCAATTGAATGTTGTCTTAATTAAATATAAAAAAAAATACTTCATTAATTTGCCATCTAAATTTATAAAGATAAAATAAAGCTTTTTATGAACTGCTGTATGTTTTTAATTTAGTATGAAAAAATACCATTTGGATAAAGTGTACAATATTTATGATCCAACTGTAAAAAAGTTCATAATCTACATTATAATTCATAAAGCAACAAGTATATTAATAAATATTTGATACGTCATATTGATAAACAATATGTATATTATTTAATAAGGATTACATTAGAATCAATAGAATTAAAAAATACATATGGTTGATAAATGTTAAATTAAATAAGAAAAATTGTTTCTAATAATACCAATTAATATTTACAGACAATATTAAGATTAAGTTACTTTAGTGTAATTTGAAATGTGTGTACCTAATTAGCATAAGTATTTCTAATAATGACATTTATCTGATAATTTATGTAAGTACATTGATTATCATGACAAAAAAGTTGTTGCAAATGAGATAGTTTTTACAATTGGATTACGGATAGTGAGACGCATTTTGAATTTATAAACATTCATCAGAATTCGAATTGAATACATGTACAATTATTTTGAAACACCGTATGGAATAGTAAAATTGTTTAAACTGATCTGACAGGTCACCAGACACAACATTACCATACACGATAAATTATTTGACACCACAAAAGAGGTTTTTTGAGCACAGAAAGATATAAGGTATTAGTAGTCAAATTGAAAATCTTTTTGGACGAATTCAGTGCAGGTCTTAAACTTTTTGACTAAAGACACCTTCAAGTTCCTTAGCCCTTTCAAAGTCGAGTTACAAATTTCGACTGTACACCATAAATATTAAGAATATATTCATAAAAATTACACGAGATATTTTTGGTCAGTTTTAATTTACAATATTCCTACTTATATAAAATTAGTATTTCATTAAAATGTTAAGTTTTAATACTCATCGATTCAAAGTTGATTACCTATGAAAAAATGTTTGGTCTAGAATTTGGCGTTTTAAAACTTGAAGGTGACGTGATATATTGTCGCATTCGGAAAACTATTTTGAACATGATTCTTGGTGCAGCGGCCGGTGTATCTAAGAGGTAGGATTACGCGTGGATTCACCAGTTCACTTGGGTCCAGATTATGTATAAACATGATGATGATAATAAACATAAAAAGTTCTCATTTTACGTGTACGTACCGTCATGAAAACTTTCATTCTACTCCATTGAAAAATTCCAAATACGCCATTGGCTTCGTTCATCAAACATCGCTTTCACATTATGTATTATTTATTAATTTATTATTGTAGCTTTTTTAAATAAAAATTTAGTTCGTATTCTTATTAGACTCTTTCAATTCAGTCTCAACACTGCCATAATACATTTTTACAGTAGTTTCAAGTTTTAATTACCATTATAACATACAATAACAATGTAATCGTTATATTTTTTCCAATAATATCAAGTATTTCGCTAAGCTTGATTATAACTGTAAAAAGGATTTCCAAAATTGGTGTGACATATTATGTAGGCAAAAGAAATTATTTATTTTTGTAATTTCGCGTTTAATAATTATATATGTTCGAAAATTTTCTCAGTGAAACGAGAACATTGGAGTATCAACTTTAGTTGTATAGTGACGGTGAATTGGAATCCACATTAGTCAATCATTATTAGAATAACTAACCACAAACGATATACCTAAGCTGCATTGAATTGAAAACCAATAAATCAAGAATAAGTTGGTGGGATTAAATAATATCCAAAAATGTTGAACGTTTGCGGTAATGTATATAGTTATAGCCCTAAGATTGTGTATCGAGAAAAACACATATGAAGTTATTTTTAATGCAACGGAACAAGAACGTTAGTATCACCAAATCACTGTAATGCTAAATGTAATTGAATTAAGTTTTTGCTTTTAAATAATTACCGTCATTAGTACTCATGTATTTTGTTCAATCTCTAATTATTATCATAATACGTGTTATATTGGTGTTTTATCCTAAACGTATTAACAGTGATATGATTATAGTTTATTATTATAAAATTCGTTAAAATAATTCAATCTCATATTTAATGTTTTGGTTTTGACCGATGTTAAACAAGTAAATAATTAAAAATACTGTACCTACTCGAACTCTCCAAAAACACGTCACATTTTTAAAGAGTGATTACCTGATTGGTGCTATCTTTGTGCACGCGCGCCGGACAAAGCGTTGCATTTTTAGTGCGTATGTTAATTTGTCATTTTGGGTTTAAATTTTCATCAGTCGTGTTGTAAAGCAGCTGCTTGTGTGCACCATGTTTGTAATCACGACGACGACAGTTTCGTTCTATTCGGTCGAGAAGACATCATCATCATCGCATGGTAGCTCACATTGTCTATTTTTCTTGTGGCAAATACGTCGTCGTTTGATTTTTTTTAATTTAAAAAAAAATTTAATATTTTATTATTTTACATTATTAAAATTTTAAACATGGCGTACCTACATACAAATAAAATGTTGAAAATAACTGGTGAACGTAAAATAAATATACTATGTGCTCATCGTTAAAAATTAATCAATCAATAATAATTAATGGTAAATAATAAATAATAATAATAATAATAAAATCAAAATATGTTCAAAATTCAATCACGGTAAGTAGAAGTACGAGAGAGAATAATATTTTAATGCCGTAGAATCCTGGAACGTTCTCAAAATTCACTCAAATAATTATATTCTATTTATGAATTGCGTCCTTTTTTTTCGAAAAATAAAATATATATCATTCTCATCACTGAAATACACTGAAGTGTATTAACCACGTACGTTTGCAATCTAGTGCGTGTGGAACGTGATGAATACCTAGTTGATACGAATAGTTTTAGTTTAAAACATACCATCGAAGTATACCAAATTCTTTTTAAACATATAATACATCACATATCATCACATTCTGGAATAATTATACACAATTTTTGAAATAACTTAATTCAACTTAATGCATTCGAGCAAATAATTACGTAAAAATAAGGGGATCAATGTACTCAGTTAGAGTAATTTCAGTAATATCGTTTTTCGTAATACTGCGGTAATTTGAATTTTTCAAACAACTTAATTTTTTTTATACACATAAGACATAGTGACAAAATTTTTCACTGAAAATATTCGTCTATTGATCTATTCTATGAATATATAAATGTCCACTGCAGTAAGCAAATCTAAGCAGATCTTTCTCAGACGTAATTTTGAACCAATGTCTATTACACATATTAAAATAACCAAAAAAAAAAAAAAAAATTCATGTGAGGTAATATCCTCGGAACGACGGCCGGCTAATTGAGACGAAATGTATCAATTTGAAGTATAATTAATGGAAAAAATTATTTTTCTTTCAAATTTGATCGACAAAGGGTTAAATCGTATCATTGTTCATTGAGTTCATAATTTTAAATATAGGTATTATCACAGTAAATTTTAAATATCAAAAGGAAAGAAAATGAAATATTTGTTTTAGAAAGGAAAAAGAAAATCAGTTTCTTATCATTTGAGAAACAACAATTTAGGTTGATGTCCTATCTATGCCGAACGTCGAACATAATATTATCTTGACGCGGTCAGCGCAGCCTGGCCGTTAACACTGTTCGCTAACGATATGCATAATACGATGCGGTTCACTCGTTGTGTACACTTTTAATCGATCATATGTTATTATTTCGATTTAAATGCAAAATACTACATCTATCGTATCGATAATTATTCGGGCAAACAATCGCGCGCACGGAACTCACGGTAAACATCTACGCACACATCATTGTATACGAGTATGCACAGAGCACACACACGCGGCACTGATTAGGCTTTGCAAATTCGTTTATGCGAACAAATATTTACCGTATCGACCGTATAATAAGTATTATACGTGTATATATATATATCAACACACCATTTGCGTTTACCGATATATACATGACACGGAAAAGTGTTGTATTCGTATTGGCCCGGGACCTGTCAGCGCGGGGAAAGCCGCGGGTGTAAATATATACCTGTATTTTAGTATATTGATCGCAATTTTCTCGGTTACGAAACGTCGGAAATCACGTGCACAAACAGCCGGCCCGATAATCGCCGGGTCGCACACACACATTTCGTATTGTTTCAAAGTTTTAACCGTTCGTTCGAAGATTCTGTGCGCTTTTATTTCCCGTCGCTGCAACATTACGTCTGCAGCGGGAATTTTGTACACATTCGTGATAACAACGGTACATGATTATGAATAGGAAATATTTGTCGCCAAAAACCACGTGCAGGGCAACACATAATGCGGGAAAATAATACCAATGATAAAGTCGTGTTGTCCCATGTGTATGAGTATAAACTACATGGATGAATCACGCGATCGTTTCAGACGCATCGTAGACTCACGCATTGTACACGGATGGTAAATTCAGTATGAGAACGAGTGCTGGTGGCCGAGCTTGCTCGATGGATGGGGAATGTAATCTTTTACTTCGTCTATGCACAATGTCCCCGGGGTTTCGTTCACACTCGTGACAAAATTCGGGCCTATCTCTTTCAATCCGACTGCAGGCACGACCATGCCTCCCTGAAGTCACCGGCTTGAATGTTCCGTCTATAAACACGTACAAGCTTATATGGCGTAAAGACTGTAGTACATAAACTACATATTATTATCATTAAGGCCCACCGCACACCAAAAGAGCAAAACTGCTTTAAACAGTGTTAGTCAGCCTAACACAGTTTTTTTAGAAATAGAACGTAAGTAATTACGTTGCATACACACATTGATTAGACAAAAACAAAACAAAAATATTTATGCTTTAAACACCATCAGTTATGACTAAGAAACGGATTTAAATACCCTAAAAAACAAGAAAAATGCTTTAACATCAAAAAATGCACTAAAAAAATGCCTTAAAAAACTTTAAAAATGGGTTTATATTCAATAAAATCAAAATTTTGAATTTAAAACTTATAAAAAACACATTATTATGAAAAATCTAATAAAAAATATTTAAATACAATAATCTGTTGTAACTTGTATGTATATATTGTGTGTCTACACGTGTCAACAATAATTTCCTAATTTCATAACATAATACATATTTAGGTATTTTTATTTTTTTTAGAATGAACATGGAAAAAATGTTAAAAAAATGACTTAAAAACCACAAAATGCACTAAAAATTTCAAAAAATACAAAATAAAAGTAACATTTTTTAATTGTTTGATGTATGAAATGAACTTTTTGTTTGGAAACCAATGTTTTCGGACATTCAGAAAAAAATGCAATTTGCATTCAAATCCGTTCCCTAGTCATGACTTATACTGTCTGAAGTGTTTACATTTTTCTTTAGTCATAATTAGACAACGAATAATATGTTGTGCGTTGATTTGTACAAAATTCGTTTTTATTGTAATTAAGCTATAATATAAAATTATTACAATGACTTGTTAATGGGAATTTATTTAACTAATGTATCCATAAGACCATAACTTTTTTTTTATGATTCTGTTCTAAATTTTATAATGTGTACCACATGCAAATTGCAACATCTTCATTAGATGACATGATGAAAACTGATTTTTTTTTTTCCAATAGTGTTTTGTCAAGGTAGTGTGCACTTTATATAAAATAAATTGTTTTTAATTGACTAAAAAACACGAAAATGACTGACACTGTCTAACACAGTTTTGTTCTTTTGGTGTGCGATTGGCCTAACGCGCGCGCTGCAGCAGACATCAAAGAATAATAATAATCTCTCGTGCGTTTGTGTGAACAGAATATTCACAGTACAAGTGTTCGTAGGTATACAAACTACGGCAGTACCTACGCACGATGCGAGTCGGACGACGAATATGGCGTTTAAAGTGTAGCTCTATTAAATTTAAAACGCCAAGAGAAGTGCATACAAAGTAGATATTATACCGTATAAACACTGTGCACACGGTGATCCTATATGCGCATACTCTGAAAGCGTACAGGATTTGAAATTAACATAATAATATTATTATTCAAATACAACGTATTATATAAACGCACGGTGTGTGTACATAGAGAATTTTGACTAATTAACTAATGGATTTTGTACATATAAACCACCTAGGTACGAACGCAGGAACATCAACGCATACAAGAACAGTGCGAGAGAGGGATGCAATACGTGTTTTCATTCCGCGCGGTATCGGGGCGCAAGAAGTTTTTGATAAAATATAATGTATACACGAATAGGATTTGATTTATTATTATAATAAACTATTCCTCCGCGGTAGTAGGGTTGGAAAAAAAATACGCCCCTCGGCGCGTAATATTATTTCGAGGAAGACGATCGTAAAATACGAACGACAGTCAAGATATTATAGTTTAGGGCTAAACATTGCCAGCCGGTCTACTATAAGCGCTGCCGGCAGTTTTGATGGGCTCGGCTTTATTATTTTTAGCCAGATGGTGCCTCGCGGAGCTATACTTCCGAACGAACGCCGCCGCCGCGGTTAAGTTCGTGAAAGTTTTATTTAAATACGCCGATCTGCAAACTACTGGGAGATCCGACAAGAAGTCACGGGGAGTGCATAAGGAAAACATTTTCATTAATATTAATCGCATTAACCCCGGCCACGCGCTGCGGACTGTTATACGTGCAGTAAAATACAATATACGGAGATTGTGGAGCGGAAGGGGTGAACCGAATGTGCAGCTGGTACTATATGCGAATGCCACGACGAGGTAGTTAACATTTTTAATATTTACACACACACTATGCACCTTAGGGTGGCCCTTAAAAATAAATATTTAAATTTGTTTTGTGGCACCTACCTATTTTTTGTGAATGCCCAATTTAATATTAACTGCAAAGTTTGAAATCAATTGTTACATTTTTAGCCGCGCCCCCGAGGACTTGAAGTTCAGTTGTTTTGTAATTTCTTACAAAAATCACTAAACATTGGGCCATATTTTTTTTTAAACAAAGAACATAAAATATTAATTATTTTAGATAATACATTTTATTATGACGATTTCAAAAATGTCACTTTTTCATTATTACATAATTTATTACCTGCACAGATACAATTTTAAGCAAAAAAATAAGTAAAAGCTCAAAATATCTGGCTAAACCGTTTTTTATTGTTTTTTATTTACATCAGTCAAACGGTTCAGTATACATTAAAATTACAAATGTACAAAATTATTAAAAATAAGTTTTCTATTATAATGTTTGAAAATAATTACTTATATGTTTAGTCACAATTTTTTTTTTAATGTTTCCTTTTTGCAGTCAGGAAATTTTTTTCTGTAATCACTCACAACTTGTAATAAAAACTGTTTTTGTTCCTCATTGGTGGTTAGTATTGCATTGTAGTCTTCAATCAATTTTATTCCCCTCTCGGCCGTATCATTGACAGTTTTCAGTTTAGAGACCATTTGAAATGCATTTTGAAAAGATAAGTTTTCACTCCAATCTGATGGGTCATTTAAAAAAAATTCCGAATCCAAGTTAAATATTTTGAAAAAATTTAAAGTTTCACTTGAAATGAAAAATTCTATTTCGTTTTTCACAAATTCTGGAATTTCTGATTCTTTTAAATTTAATCGGTTAATTTTCTCCTTTGAATCTGTTTTATTATTTAGTTTAACAATCATTTTTCTTTTTGATTCAATAGAAATACTTTTATCAAAAAATGCCAATGCAACTGCTTCGGGTGTTAGATACCACAAATGATTTCGGAACTTATTCAGTGCTACTCTAGATATATTATTATCAATTGAACCATAGTTGTGCAATTTTCGTATAAAAAGTAAATCGTGATATGGTGCGGCTGCAGCCGAAGGCGCTTTAAACCATGCTTCGATATAAATTGTAACTACAAATATACAAATATCGCGAAGTCCGTTTTTTTCAAAAGTACTTAATTCAAATTCATTACGAAAGATGTATATTTTAAGAGAATAAATAGTTTTTGCCATCCATCTTGCATGGTGAATTGCACCGGGAGTATGGAAAAAAGTCGTATTATTTGGTTTAGCGCCAAGAAAAATCATTGTTAACTCAAGTAACTCCTTGTAATCGTTTCGAGGTTGTACA